>BQNB010185551.1:0-12206 GCA_026074375.1 Tanacetum coccineum
GCTAGGAATGATGTAACTCATGCTAGAAAGATTGTAAAGAAAACTTGGATGGCATGGGCCAATATATGTAATGAATAAAGTTGTCTTTTTGTCTTTTCCTTTATTAAATTATATGTAAGAAGAAGATGGGTACTCACTTATTATAATTTTTATTTAGCATAATTTATATCCAAATAGGGGGAGATTGTTAGGCCAATTCAGATCTCAATGATCATTGTCTAGATTTAAACAAAAATTAGGCTAAGTATTGAATGACCCGCTGATAGGTATCAGCGTGTATTGAAGGACTCACAGAGTGCAAAGCCTCAGCTAGCAACCTCAGGCGTATTCAAGTCAAAAACATCGTCAGGGAAGTTGAAGATTACATGAAGACATACACGTTAGCTGGGATGGATATCAGCTGGTATATAGAAGGAATACGCTGTGGTTTTAAGGAGAATTAGAGGTGGTAATACTCTAACTATCCTATTACCCTTTGAAGAAGAGCAAGCTGAACTTAGCTTCTCTGAGTGAGGTTTTGGCGGGATAAGTATAACAACCCGCAATTGTCATAAATGTAAATATCCATCTATTAAGTTAGATGATGTATAATCTATCAGTTATATATGAAATCACCTTTTTCAAGGGAAATTTTCGCTTTATTACATTACATTACTTACTTTGCCAATATCTCAATGTGCAACATTTCTTGCATAACTAAAGTTAACAGGCTCAGGCAAACTACATATGACAATCCTATCTTCATATATGTCAATCAATCATCATAATATATCAATTCAATATCATAATATCATTTTTACAAAGTATATTATTCCTATAATGTACCATTCGCAACGTTATATCAAAACGGGCTTTAAACCGTTATCGGATGCCTCTAAACCCTAATTCCATGAAGGATTAACATCTAAAATGAATGCACAAGATACTAAGCATATGTACAAGCAATATAACATCTCATTTGAAATATAAAATCTCTTCAACTCAAAGTACAAATCTCTAAAAGCTCAATGTACAAGTCATTAAGCATAATCCCTAAAATAGCCGTTTTACCTCCGTTTTCATTCTAATTTCTTCACCATCACTAATGTACAAGATACTACACTCATTCTACCATATATAAACCCTAATGATTCTATTCATAAGCTTTCATTCATCTTTTTGCACTCAAAACCCTAATTCAAAACCCTAAACCCTAAAACCGAGCTAGGTTTCTAACCAAGACTTGTTTCTCCTTTTTCATTTCTTCGTTCTTATCCATTTTTAAAACCTAAACCATAACTTAAATAAGTTTAAAATAAACATAAATTAAAACATCTCAATCAAATCCATTTATCATTATTCATCATCTATCTTCAATTAATACAAAAAACAAAACCAGAAAACCCTAATTGTACCCTAATTGTGATTTTTGACCCTTTACTCTATCATTTTAGACCATGGCTCATTCTCATTCTCAAGTAAGCAACCAAGAGTCATTGTAAACCCATAAAATGAGTTTAAAAACCTTTATTTATCATTAACCATCCTTTCTTCAACAATATACAAGAATTACAAAGCTAGAAAACCCTAAAAGTATAATACGAGCCCTAATTCCAAGCCACGGCTTATTCTTTCAATTTCAACCTATTTTAACTTAAACCAATGACCAAAATTCATTGATAATACTTTATATAAGCTCTAGAATCTGTATTCCATCATTCCTAATCAAGAGCATGCAAAATATAAACCAAGAAAGTCAAGAAAACCAAAACGAGCCCGTAATCAATCCCTGACATCATTTCTTCAATTCTAATCCGTTTTAACACAAACCAATTGCTAATATTTGTTAATCCTTCCTATATCAGACCTTGGCTACATATATTAACTATCCTTAATCAAGTACACACGAAATAAAAGCTTGAAAACTTGTGAAACCCTAGTCGAACCCTAAAACAGCCCGAACCCCTTCACCATCGATTTTGACCCATTTTAAACCATTCCAGGTGCAAAATTCTTATGTGAACCTCTTATAGAATCCCTCAAGCAGCTTATCCACCTGCTTAGACCATCTCTTGGTCAAATATGAGAGCACATGGCCTCTCTTTTTGCTTACTTCAGTCGCGGCATCAAAATGGACAACCACCTCACCAAAGCTAGTTTCCTAGACTTCCACACATCATTTTCTAGCTTTAACACCTCCCTAACTAGACCCTCTATGTGTCAAGACCAGATCATGAAGCTTTCTTACTCATTATACCTTCAAATGGGTATAAATAGGATATGTGTGGTATAAATAAAAACACTTGTCAAATCTTGACTATGTATAGTACTAAGGCAAATTGTTCTTAAATACAAAGGCAATCCCGTTATCTACCTCGTTGTTTCTTACCACTTTATTCATCTCATCATTCATTCATCATTCATCCATCATACACTCATCATCATACTATAACCTTTAGATATCACCATTGTTAAAAATGCTTAAATGAAGCATTATTCTTTAAGCATTTCAAAAATAAGCATTTCTCTTTAATCATTTTAAAGAAGAACAAGCGTTATACTTGTGATATCATTCTTATTACGTGTTATCTTTTGTTGGTAGAATGCCTCCAAAAAGAGCATCAACAACGGAAGCACCGACTATGACTCAAGATGCCATTAGAAAGTTAGTAGCTGATAGTGTCACCTCGGCTCTAGAAGCTCAAGCTGCGACAATGGCAAGTGCTAGTAATCCCAACAGGAACACCGGTCCTACTGGAACTCCTGCAGTAAAAACGGGAAACTACAAAGAGTTCATTAGCTGTCAACCTTTCTACTTTAATGGTACGGAAGGAGCAGTAGGCCTTATTCGCTGGTTTGAACGAACTGAATCAGTGTTCTCTCGTAGCAGATGTGCCGAAGAAAACAAAGTAACGTTTGCTACTGGTACTTTAACTGACGATGCCTTGTCCTGGTGGAATGCATATGCCCAGCCTATGATGGGTAATTAGAGCAAGCAATCACAATACCTAGACTGAGTTAAAAATGGCTTTCGGTACGAACAGTATTGTCCCGGACTGAGATCAGGAAGATGGAAGAAGAACTTTACAATCTGATTGTAAAGGGAAATGATCTTAAACCTTATGTTAGAAGATTCTAAGAATTAACGGTTCTATGTCCAAACATGGTGCCAAACAACGATAAACTCTTGGAAGCTTTCATCGGGGGACTACCTCGAAGCATTGAAGGAAATGTTACTGCCTCTAAACCTCAAACTTTAGAGGAAGCCATCAACATAGCCCAAAGGCTAATGGATCAAGTAACTAAGCATGCTCCAATGCAAGTATCGAGTGACAACAAAAGAAAGTTTGACGACAGAAGAACTTTCAACAATAGCTCTGCAAACAACAAACAAACTACGCAACACGAAACAATCGCTACAACAATTCTCAACATACAAACGGAGGCAAGAAGTGGTAGATATGACTATGTTGTTACTCCATCAGAAAATGGTAGGTATGCCGGAGATCTCCCTTTGTGCAAGAGATGCAATTTCCATCACAACGGACTGTGTACTGCAAATGTAATATTTGCAACAAGGTGGGTCATTTGAGTAAAGAATCTGCGAAAATAAGAAGACAGCCAATGGACGGAATCAACTACAGTGACGTGTTGTATGTCATAGCTGTGGAGAAAAAGGCATTATACAAATCAGTGCCGCAAGACCAACATTAATGCCCAAGGAAGAGCCTACATGCTGAAAGTTAGGAATGCTCACCAAGACCCGAACGTAGTTCTCGGGTAGTTTCTACTTATGCAGCATTTAGTCAAAGTATTGTTTGATTCCGAAGCTGATAGAAGCTTTATATCCATATTGCTTGCCTCTAAGCTAAAAATTCTGTCTATTACAATAGATACCTTTTATGATATCGAAATGGCTGACGGAAACTTAGTACGCACAAACACTGTTATTAAAGGTTGTACTTTAACCCTGCTAAATCAACCTTTTGAAATCGATCTCATGCCGATTAAGCTTGGTAGTTTCGACGTTGTTATCGGTATGGACGGGTTATCATGTATCATGCCAAAATCTTCTGTGACGAAAAGTCTGTGTTCACTTTTTTCAACGGTTTAAAACTCTAATCATTCGAGGTGATCAAAGTAAAACTCGACTAAATCTCATATCCTGTATAAAAACTGAAAGGTATATATCCCGAGGTTGTCAAGTTTTCATGATTCAAGTAATGGAGAAGAAATCAGATGAGAAGAAACTAGAAGACATTCCTGTAGTCAAAGAATTTCTAGATGTTTTTCCTGAAGATCTACCTGGTATCCCTCCCGTTCGCCAAGTAGGAGTTCAAAAATTGACTTAATCCCCGGAGCAGCACCTGTAGCTCGAACACCTTATAGATTAGCTCCTTCAGAAATGCAGGAGTTATCTAACCAACTTCAAGAACTAACCGACCAAGGTTTCATTCGACCAAGTACATCGCCTTGGGGAGCTCCTGTCTTATTTGTTAAAAAGAAGAACAGATCTTTTAGAATGTGTATCGATTACCGAGAGTTGAATAAACTTACCATAAAGAATCGTTATCCATTACCAAGGATCGATGACTTATTCGATCATACTAAGGTTCAAGAGTTTATTTCCAAAAATTTACTATTGGTCAGGTTATTCATCAACTAAGAGTAAGGGGAGAAGAAGTATTCCTAAGGCTGCTTTCAGAAACAAGCATACGGACACTATGAATTTCAGTCATGCCATTTGGTTTTTATCGAACGCACTAGCTGTTATTCATGGGATCTAATGAATCTTGTATGTAAAACCAGATGGGATTAAATTTGATATAATGTTTATCGATGTATTCTTATCTCTTCTCGTAACGAAAGAAGAATCTGCAAATCATCGGATTATCTTAGAATTACTCCAAAAAAGGAAATTGTATGCCAAGTTTCTTCTAAATGTGATTTCTGGATTCATATCGTGCAATTTCTTGGTCATCTCATCGATAGTCAAGGACTTCATGTTGACCCTGCCAAGATTGAAGCTGTTAAGAATTGGACATACTCCCATAACCAACATATATCATCAAATTCTTAGGACTCGCCGGCTATTACCGAAGATTTATCAAAGGTTTTTCAAAAATTGCAAAGCCTTTGACTAAATTAACCCAGAAAAACAAAAGTTATATCTGGGGCGAAGAACAAGAATCAGCTTTTCAACTCCTTAAACAAAAACTCTGTGAAGCACCAATCTTAGCATTACCAGAAGGAAATGATAATTTTGTCGTTTACTGTGATGCATCTCTTTAAGGGTTAGGAGCTGTACTAATGCAAAGAGAAAAAGTCATTGCTTATGCATCTCGAAACCACTAAAACCTCATGAGGTATAACTTATTACTACTCCGATCTTCGGAATTAGGGAGCCGTAATATTCGCTTTTAAAAATTGGGAGACACTATCTATACGGTATAAAGTGTATAATTTTCACTGATCACAAGAGCCTTCAACATATTCTTCGTCAAAAAGAATTGAATATGAGGCAACGCCGATGGTTAGAACTACTCGCAGATTATGATTGTGAAATTTGTTATCATCCCGGAAAGGCAAATGTTGTAGCAGATGCCTTAAGCCGAAAGAAACGAATCAAACCTCTCCGAGTTCGAGCATTAATCTTAACCGTTCATCCAAAATTACCATCTCAAATTCTCGAAGCCCAAAATGAAGCTCTCAAAGAAGAAAAATTTAAAATACGAGAAACTACGAAGACAATGGACAAATCATTTGAAAGTCGTTCCTGCCTTGGAACTCGTTGTATCAAAAACCAAAGCTGGTTACCACTTTTTGGCGGTTTGAGAGACTTAATCATGCATGAGTCTCATAAATCAAAATATTCTATTCACCCGGGTTCTGATAAGATGTACCATGATTTAAAGAAACTCTATTGGTGGCCTAACATGAAGGCAATCATCGCAGAATATGTTAGCAAGTGTTTGACATGTTCTAGAGTTAAAGCAGAATGTCAAAAGCCATCCGGCTTATTGGTACAACCGGAAATTCCTATGTGGAAATGGGAGAGAATAACAATGGATTTTGTTACAAAGCTACCCAAAACCTCAACCGGACATGATGCCATCTGGGTCATTGTCGATCGTCTTACCAAATCAGCTCATTTCATACCCATTCGAGCGACTGATAGTATGGAACTTCATACTGAAGGTTATACATCAAAGATATAGTCTCTCGACATTGGCGTGCCAATTCTCTATCATCTCGGATCGTGACTGGTCAATTCACATCCAGATTCTGGCATTCATTGCCAACTGTATTCTAATTTACTTTGGGTACTCAACTAGACATGAGTACAGCATACCATCCTGAAACCGATGGACAAAGTGAAAGAACCATCCAAACACTCGAAGACATGCTACGAGCTTGTGTTATAGATTTCGGGAAAGGATGGGATAAACATTTACCATTGGTAGAATTTTCGTACAATAACAGTTATCATGCCAGTATCAAAGCAGCACCATTCGAAGCACTTTATGGACGAAAGTGTAGATCACCTGTTTGCTGGGCCGAAGTTGGAGATTCTCAACTTACGGGACCAGAAATAATTCAAGAAACCACTGAAAAGATCGTACAAATTCGTCAACGCTTGCAAGCTGCAAGAGATCGACAAAGAAGTTACGCCAATGTAAGGCGAAAGCCTTTAGAATTTCAAGTTGGCGATCGTGTTATGTTGAAAGTATCACCTCGCAAGGGTATCTTTCGATTCGGAAAACGAGGAAAGCTAAATCCCCGATACATTGGACCATTCAAAATTCTTGAACGAATTGGCCCAGTGGCGTACAAACTAGAGCTTCCTGAAGAGCTTAGTAGTATCCACAATACTTTCCACGTTTCTAATCTCAAGAAATGCTTATCCGACGAATCTCTTATTATTCCAATAAAAGAACTTCAACTCGACGACAAACTCAACTTTGTAGAAGAACCAGTGGAAGTTATGGACCGTGAGATCAAGCAACTCAAGCGAAGTCGTATTCCTATAATCAAAGTGCGATGGAACTCTAAAAGAGGACCAGAGTTTACATGGGAACGCGAAGATGAAATTCGTGCCAAATATCCTCATCTGTTTTCAATCATCTCTTCGAAATCCAATTAAATCTCGGGACGAGATTTCTGTAAGGGGTGGAGACTATAACAACCCAATTTTCATAAATGTATATATCCATCTATTAAGTTTGGATGATGTACAATCTATCAGTTTTATAATGAATCACCTTTTTTAGGGAAATTTTTCGTTTATTACATTACATTTACCTACTTGCCAATATCTTTATATGCAATATTACCTGCTAACTAAAGTTATCGGGCTCAGGCAACCTTTCTTATGGCAAATACTTTCTTCGTATATGTCAGCAAACATCATAAAATGTCAAGTCAATATCATAAATATCCATTATTACAAGGTACATTATTCCTATAAGGTACCATTTGCAACATCATATAAAAACGAGCTGTAAACCATTATCGGATGCCCTAAACCCTAATCTCATGGAAGGGTTAACCCCTAAAGTGAATGCACAAGCTACTAAATAATTATTGTGACAAGCAATATATACATCTCATTTGAAAATATAAAATCCCTTCAAACTCAAAGTAAAATCTCAAAAACTCAATGTTACAAGTCATTAAGCATGAAATCTCGAAAAATAGCCGTTTTACCTCCGTTTTCATTCTAATTTCTTCACCACCACTTAAGCAAGCTACTACACTCATTTTACAAGGTGTAAACCCTAATTATTCAATTCATAAGCTTTCATACATCTTTTTATACTCAAAACCCTAATTCAAAACCCTAAACCCTAAAACCGAGCTAGTTTCTGAACCATGACTCGTTTCTTGATTTTTATCCATTGTAAACCTAAACCAATACTTAAATAAGTTATAATAACATAAATTACAACATCCTCAATCATATTCCATCATCATTTCATCATTCTACCTCAATTATCCAAGAAACAAATCCAGAAAACCCTAATTGTACCCTAATTATAATTTTGACCCGTTTACTCATTTTCAGACCATCTCATTCTCAAGTAAGCAACCAAGAGTCATTGTAAACCCATAAAATGAGTTTACAAACCTTTATCCATCATTAACCATCCTTGCTTCAACAATGTACAAGAATTACAAAGCTAGAAAACCCTAAAAGTATAATACGAGCCCTAATTCCAAGCCACGGCTTATTCTTTCAATTTCAACCTATTTTAACTTAAACCAATGACCAAAATTCATTGATAATACTTTATATAAGCCCTAGGATTTGTATTCCATCATTCCTAATCAAGAGTATGCAAAATATAAGCCAAGAAAGTCAAGAAAACCCTAAACGTGCCCTAATCAAACCCGTGACCTCATTTCTTCAATTCTAATCCGTTTTAACCCAAACCAATTGCTAATCTTTGCTAATCCTTCCTATATCAGACGTGACGAAGCCATTACTATTCATTTCATATACATTGCTATCAATTTCCCTATAACTGTTCAGGTGAGTTCATAGCCTCGCATTTCAATATTTCAAATGTTTTATAAACCCGCGAGGGGGATACATGCTATAAACATGAATGCAATTATTTATGTATGCTATTTCAATTTACTATTTCCTAAGTAACTGCTTTGCCTTTAAGTCCCCATAATCATGAACCGTTAATTACTCTCCGTAGTAAGCGCGAATGATGTGAATAGATCTATTTAGGTTGGACTCCCTGTTGGTGTACCCAGTTATGTGTAACCAATTGCACATCATTAGAAATCATGCGGGTATTTTGGCAAAGGTACCCATAGGGGCTATAATGTATCACCATACCCTAAGGCTTCGGATTCATGAGCTAATGGCAATAATAAGTTATGTTGTCAATACTGGGTGTATATCAACGTAACCCAAATATCGCATTTGCATTCAAATTATATTACTTAAACCTATGGATTCACTCAACCTTTGTGTTGACTTTTTAGCATGTTTTATCTCAGGTAACTAATGGCACGGAGTGGCGAGGACATGAAGATGGAAAAACCGTTATCATTCAAACTTTATTGTATAGATTTTGGGAACCTCTCGTTTGTAAAAACTCTGAAGAAATAAAGAATGATAACTTATTTTCAAAAACGACTCTTTTTGATTAATTTTCTATAATTATGACTGTTGTACCTGGAAGTAATACCCCAGATTAGCTTCCGTTGCTATATGTAAAAATGGGGGTGTTACACAGACTAGTATTAAGGATAAAACAAACTACAAAATTCAATAAAACTAAATTTAAACTTGCCAAAACTTTCATTTTAGACTGATTTAAACCTATGAAAACTAAATTGAATACCAAGGACAGATTAACACCTCAAATGACCCATTTTACACCTTGACCCAAACACCCCTTAAAAACGGTTTTTAACATTTTTTGAACAATAAAAAGCAGTTAAGCTAAAACTTGTCATAACCAGATTATAGCTAACTTACATAAGCATAAAGAAGCAAGATTCAACACATTCTAGGGATTCAAATAAGCTGGAAACAAATGGCAGATTCAAAGACAGATTTTTAATAAAAACTTGAAAATTGGAATTTCATTAAGTAATGAGGATTACAAAAGCTTAAATGTAAAAGACATAATTTAAAACATAATTAAAGACATTTAAAAGTAAAAGTAAAATTAAAACTAAAACTACTCCTAGATAACTCGTACTCCTTTTTCTTCTTTCTTCTTTCTCTATTATATGATGTGAAGGTCTTCTCATTGTGTGCTTGTTGTGCTTTCTGTGTGAGGAGTTCAAAATCATCATCTCAGCCCTTCAATTTTCTTGGTGCCCAATCCTTTGAATCCTAGCCCTTCAATTTTTGTCATTGTTCACTAGCCAATTATAAACTGTGGGATTGCCAAGGTGGCAAGTGAGGTTTTGTGAGGTGGGGTAAGCTGGTAAGGGAGATAGGTTTGGAGTGGGGTGAGGGTTTTGTCTGGATGCTACAGGGTCACGTGGGTTGGAGAAGATGTACAGGGTATTGGCGCCAATTTTTTGTTTAACATTTAACTAGATAATAGTTTTAGGGTTTGGCAACAATGGCCCTTGATGTTGTATCTTGTCGTTGCACCCACAGTCCTTGTGATGATGGAGTTTTGAGGACTTGGCAAAGTTAGTCCCTCAAGGTATATAGAACTATTGCAGGGTTAGTCCTTTGTGGTAGAATAAGGCTAACAGCCGTTTTTGTCTTTGTTTTTAGGCCGAATGTTATATTTAAGGGGTTTTGGATTCGAAGATTTGTTGTTTTGGAAGGAGGGGAGAATTTGTTGATGAATTTTGAAACAAGATCATCCCATGTAAGTATCGATTGAGGGGTTTTTTTTCAATCCAAATCCGGGTGGCACCCTCGAGAGAAAATGATAAAAGCATAAGCTTTACCGACGTACTCGGGACGTTCGGGAACTTCATCGTAGAAGTGATCTTGTTGAAATAACGGATGTGAGCATGAGGGTCTTCTTTGTCGTGGCCGAAGAATTGTTTGTTTTGAACGAGGGTAAGCAAACTGTGCTTAAGCTCAAAGTTGTCTGCGGTGATCTCGGGCACAACGATGGCATCCTCGTAACCCACGGTGGGTGCTTCGAGCAATTAAGCCATAGTACGAGTATCATCCATCGTATCTACGGGAGGAGCTTGATTTTCAATTGGTTCAAAAAGATTAAATGGTTCAACAAAAGTCGGGTTAACTTGTTGTTGTTGACGGTTAAAATTACAAGATTGAGAACGAGTGCGCATGCACTAAAATTTAAAAAGAAAATTTATAATAATTAAAATAATTTTTTTGTTTTTTTTTGATTTTTTTTAAAGTTTTTCAACAATGAATTTTAAATACGGAAACTTAAACCTAATAATCAACTCGCTTCTCGGTAAAGGAGTTTGTTTAACTTTAAAAGGTGAGCCGTACGTCGCGAGAGACACAAAATGTAAGTTTTTTTTCTTTAGTTCGGGAACTTATTAATGGATAATACTTCAGTAGAAATTATTATAAGTTGGTGTTCTTTTACCAACTTGGTAAAAAAATTTATTTCTTTTTTATGGAAAATGTTTTTATATTTTTGATATATTTTTTTTAGATTTTTGATTTTTTTTGTTTTTTTATATTATATATACTAATAAAAGAAAAGAAAAATCTTTTTGTATTTTTTTTATATGAAAATAAACAAAATAACTTCACTTGGAAGGATCTTCAAACACAAATTTTCAAACGGCTTCAACAATCAGACACAATCCTCCTCGGCAACGGCGCCAAAAACTGAACAAGTTTGATCTACACCCTTTTTAATATATAATATATAAATATAAAATATACTTATAAATATATATATATATATATATATATATATATATATATATACATAGGGTGGTAAGAATAAAAAAAATCACAATTATAGTAATCCGGGAGTATGATTCTCGGGTCGTTTCCCCAACGAGGAATGCAATTGAAAGTCGAGAGTCGTTTTGAGAATCGATGCTTGAATGGGACAAGATTGATAATTGGTTTTCCAAAACTACGAGAAAATTCTAACAAAAAACGTAAAACGAGAATCCTAAACGGGACCTAAAAACCCTAAATTATCAAAATTAAGTCATAAATTGATCTTTTTTGTTTTTATAAGTCTTAATTGACTAAAAAGCTAGAACAAATAAAACTAGACAAAAAACAAAGGAGATTTGAGCTTGAAAACACTAAAAACGTGAACGGGATTCAATCCCGTTCTTTAAAAAACAAATTTTTTGCAATTTAAACCCTACAAAATGTTAAAAGAAAATTTTCTAAAAAAGAATTATATTTTTTTGATTTTTTAATAATTTTTTTATGTATTAAAAACGATTTTAATGAAATTAAATTTTTAAAAATACTAAACTATTTATAAAAATTCTGAAAAAATCATGAAAAGTAGCTTGAATAGTGTGGAATCTAAGAAAATTAAATTTGGTAACACAACTTATCAAATAAGCTGTTAAATAAGCTAAAAACGCCTAATAAGCTAAAGGCCTAAAATGTGTATAAATAATAAATTTTGCAAAATTATACCGAAAAAGACCCAAGGGCGAGTGGTAGTGGAGTGTGTGTGTAAAACGTTTGTGTATGGGGTTGAGGTCCCGGGTTCGAGCCTTGCTCACCCGGGGCTTCCCCTACTCCCAAATGTTTTTGCAAAGTCCATTTTTTA
>BQNB010185552.1:0-12206 GCA_026074375.1 Tanacetum coccineum
GATGGGATTGATCCTAAGGGAGATGTGCATAAAAAGGATGGTGGGGAGAATAATAATGTTGATGGGAGTAAAGGAAGTTCCAAACAATCTTCATTTGCTTCCATGCTAAAGAACCAAGCCAGTAAACGTTTTGTTCATATTCAGAAGGTTTCTAATGACATCTTGATCCCAGGTGCTGATGTTGCAATACCTATTGAGGATGTGGATGAGATTTCGAGCAGGTTTAACAACACTCTCTATGGTTACTTTCAAGGGAAGAGACTCACATTTCCCGTGGTAGAGAATTATGTTAAACATGCATGGGCAAAATTTGGGATTGAGCGGACTATGTTGCAGGAGGGTTTTTTCTTCTTCCAGTTTGCTACTAGGGCTGGAATAGAACAGGTTTTGGAGAACGGTCAATGGCTGATTAGATTGATTCCTATTGTTTTGAACATATGGATCGTTAATACTCGTTTGAAGAAAGATGACATCAAGGTTGCTCATGTTTGGGTCAAAATCCATAAGGTTCCCATTGTGGCCTATTCTAAAGTTGGACTAAGCTTAATTACTTCCCAACTTGGGCGTCCTATTATGTTTGATGCATATACTAGTAGTATATGTCTCAATTCTTAGGGTCGTAATACCTACGCGAGGGCACTTGTAGAGGTGGAGACTGAGAAAGAGCTTGTTGGCGGCCTCCACGATGTAACAAATGTAAAATATTTGATCACATGGATAAAGATTGTCCTAAGCAGGTAAAATAGGTTTCTCCTAATCTGGTTGATGATGATGGTTTTGTGCAGGTAATGCGTAAACAAAGTAAAGGTAAACATGTTGTGAAGACGAGTAACATTGAGGGTATTAAGTTAACTAAACCTAAAGTTAACTTAGTATGGGAAAAGAAACAACTTTCTAAAGCCAATGCGTCTACATCAAAGCTGAATGAGAATGTGACTATGGAGGCTAAGAAGCAGAATGTGAATAATGAGGCACCTGTTCACCCTACTGAAGGTCCGCATAAGAAAGGTTTTGTAAATGATGGAATCAATATTATGACACTCAAAAATTCATTTGAATCTCTTATGGAAGCTGATAAGATTCTTGATGTTGTCCAATCTGCTGATTTGGATAATACTAATGATGAGAAGTCATATGAAGATAATGATGATGATGTAGAAGAAGTGTTTGTGAAGAAGCAAAGGGTCTCAAGTGTAAAGCACATTAATGACGCACAAAAGGGGGCAAGCACTCCTATTATAGAGGGTCCCGATGTATAGCTTAGCTTCATGAAATATAAGGGTTATGAACCAAGCCCCTAAACAAAAGGAGGTTCGACAAATAATTCATGAAAATAACTTATGTGTGTTGTGAAATCTTGGAATCTCATGTGGGTAATTATGTTCTTGATACGTTGTGTCCTAAAGTATTTCGGTACTGGCAATGAACGTCCAATGGGGGCTGTTTGTGTGAAAGGATCTCAAATTATTTTAGGGTGGAATCCGGATGTAGTAAACGTTGTTGTTATTTCATTTGATGATCAAGTGATGCATACATGTATGCAATTTAAAGCTGATAAGAAAGATCTTTTCTGTTCTTGGATTTATGCTCACAACCGTTATCAGCAAAGACGTGTATTATAGCAGAATCTTCAAACTCATAAAGCATTTATTAGAGGAAGATCTTGGTGCTTATTAGGAGATTTCAATGTCTCCTTATCAATTGATGATAAATCTACAGGAACGTCATATGGAGATACTGTTATGCGGGATTTTCAGGAATGTGTGGCAGAGATTGAGGTCACGGATGTGAACAGTTCTGGGCTGCGTTTCACGTGGAACCAGAAACCAAGTGGAATGGATGATGTTTTAAAGAAAATTGATATTATTATGGAAAATTTAGAGTTTTGGAACTTATTTAAAGGTGCTGGTGCATTCTTTCATCCTTATCGCATATCTGATCACACGCCTGCCATTTTAAGAGTTCCTATGTATTCCCCTACTAGGCCTAGAACGTTTAAGTTCTCTAATATTTTAGTGCAACATCCTCGGTTCAAGGAGATTGTGTTGGACGAATGGCAGAACCATGTTAGTGGCTTCTGGATGTTTAAAGTTGTGAAACGTCTTAAAGTCCTTAAGAAACCTCTTCGCAAGCTCCTATATAATCATGGCAATAATTTTGATACTATAAAACGTCTAAGACATGAGCTACATGAAGTGCAACATGCCCTTGATTCTGGCCCATCTAATTTGGAGTTGCGTAAGGAGGAGGCGACATATCTAAAGGCTTTTAATGAGGCTTCCTGTATCGAAGAACGCTTTCTCCAACAAAAGACGAAGGTAGAGTGGCTCAAATATGGTGATGCGAATACAACTTATTTTCATAAAGTTGTAAAGAGTCAATGTCACACCCCTAAAACAGGTCTCGTCGAAAAAGTTAACCGAGGGCGTGACTATCAAGATTATCATAAACACAAAGTACAGAAGAACGATCACTAAAGGGGACGTTTTGAAAAATCACACTCGTTACATATATAAAATAATAAGTTTTACACATTATCCCAAAAGAAATTTAAGGATTGCGGAAGCGTAACATAAGTTTGATAAATAGACCACGAGTATGAATACAAGAAGTCTTGAAATAGGGTAGACACATAGCACGTAGACTTCATAAAGCACCTTGAGGGAATATCCAAATTAAGCACCTGAAAACATTGCTTAAAACGACAACAACAGTTGGTGAATTCATATGTTTGATTTAAACGTACGTGTTGGACCACAAGTTTCAAAACGTATGTGACTATTATAAGAGATACAATATCACATAAAAGTATTTACGTTGCACTAAGCTCATGATACCGAGACTCAATAAGTATGTAGTATTATAACGTAAAGCTCGCCCTTACTGGTGTCCAAACCAAAGACCACCTAACGTTTCGACATGATATACGTCCGTTGGCCTACACAGTCCGTCAAGTACCCGACCAGTAAGAATCACCAAACCCGGACGGGGGTTATTAGCCCCAATAGATTTATTTATAACACTCGCGCTCACTTAACCAGTACGGTCGGTCAAGAAATTAACGGTTCATGAAAGTTTGGGCAATAATGGTTTTTACGCTACATAGGCAACACGTAAACAGGAAATAATAACGCAAAGTACTTGTGTCCAGTTTTAAAACCAAGCAATGCTCTCACCCTAAAGTAATAAATCAGTTGTAAAACAGTAAAAACGTGGGGATATGAACTCACCTTAAGTAACGATGAGCAAAGATATATTTAACGAATGATGCACGGAAATCAAGAAGTCCTAATCGCGACCTAAGAAAATGACGCGACTTAGGAAAAGAATATATATACGAACGACATAAAAATGTTTCATAGAACTCATGGAATCCCCATGTGTTTGTGTCTTAGTTCCGATAATAAAAACGTGACTCTACGAAGAAAGTATATTTTTAGATTATTTACGACATTTCGATGAAAACTTACTATTTTCGAAAACTTTCTAATTTTGGAAAGTTTGAAATCCCCGGACGTTGATACCATCCTCTAATGTTTGTTAAGTCCAATCCTACAACGAAACGCACTAAGCAAGACGTAAACGCCTACTTCTATTTTTATAAAGTCCATACTTCGAAATATAGTTTTTGAAAAGTTATTAATGCGTCCTAACCATTTAATGAAGATACCATAGCTTTCGCTAATGTTTTCAAAGCTCAATCGGACTCGAAAACGCCTAAAAACTCATATTTAACTTCCAATGAGCAAATACACTTTGACTTTTTCTGGAAAATTTTATCTAACTTTGACTCAGATTATCTCTCCAGTCTTGCACTTTTAAGCTTAAAAACCTCGCGACACTTTTGGTAAAACATTGTTTTGGACAACTTTCGTGCTTTATACTTAAGCCGAAACGGACTCGAAAGGGGTCAAATTACCCGATTTTGATTATGCACAGAAAGTCAAAATGACAGCTTTTGACGAATATATTTCCAACTCCAATGGGCCGTAACTCTTTCGTTACAAGGCCGATTTTGACGTTCTTTATATGAAAAACTGTCTAATCAAAATGAGTTATCCAAAAGTTACTTCCTTCATTATTCAAAACGCATTTAAGTCGCCTAAAACCTACACGCAAAGTTTGGACCGCAACTCATTAATCCACAAACACTCCAAAAACAACCCACAACTTCTTATAGTGCCTAGTCTAGCCTATCTCCATTCACGACTACTTTCCAACAACAAAACCACCTCAAATATTTTCTTAATCCCATCGCCACACTTCTAAGATCACTCTAACCTAACTAGTATATCAAAAACATGTTTTTAAATATAAAGTTTCCACCTTTTTCAATATTTCATAAAACCATTTCATTTGTTTTTATAAAAACGACACAAACACTTGGGTAACTATACCCTTATACACAAATGAACAAGAAAAAGAAGACGGGTTCAAGAGTTTTACTTACAAGTGAGAAGAACAAACTAGTCAAAGAATGGATGAAAGTGTAGAAACGAAATCTTGTAAAAACCCAAATATCAACGATCAATAACCCGAAAATCACCAACAGAGAACCTAAATGATACTTGAAATAACCCACGATCACAACCGTCATCAATCTTAAAATAAAGGAGCAACAAACACCAAAGGTGTTGGTGTTGTTGTTTGGCCAACACACCAAAAAAGGAGAGGAAAGGGAGAGATTTTGAGTTTGTGTGTGTTTTTAGTGAAAGAAAGTAATGAACGAAATGGATGAGGATTAATAGATAAATATGAATGAATTGTCTAAGTGAAATGTATTAGAAAAAAACCTAGATCCTTCTAAAATTTGAATCCTAGATGCAATGTCTAGGTGCAATGTATTAGAAAAGAACCTAAATCCTTTAGAAGGCGTTGTGTTAATAAGATGAAGACCTTTGATTTTTATAGAAATTTCTTCTTTCCAAAGAGTGGTTATTTTGGAAAAAAAGGTCTTCGATTATATAAGTTAGAAGGTCTCATAATTAGAGTGGGTAATAGAGGTCTATAGTCAACTCGAGTTTGAGTGTATCCAAGTCCATTACGTGAAACCAGGTGAAAGTCTTGTTTGGTGGTTGCAACTCTTGTAATGGGTGTTTTGACACCTTGAGTGCTTGTAAAATGAGTTTGTGGGGCAACAAGTTTAACAAAATCATTAAACGAAACCCCACTTTTAGACAGCCCTCTGGCGCTGGTGGCGTGCCAGCGCGTCACCCAACGCGTCAGGTGCTAAATTTTAGGAAGCTTCGTTTTGTCCTTCTTTTACAAAGATTATTTGTTTGTTTAGGCTTACGGAAGTGCTTTTCTCAATTTTAGAAAATCCAAGACCTTCTTTATATTGAGATAATTTTTGACGACTTAGCATATTGTCCAAAACAACGCTAGTTTTCTTGAATTTTTAATAATTCGAAGCTTCGTCTTGAAGCTTGGAAACATTACTCCTTAAAGAGTCAACCTCTTTGTGACAACTTCACACTTTTGACAAGGTTCAATCACCTTTTAGATTTAGAAAGTTTCTTTACTTCATGCTCGAGTTCATTAACTTTGCTAAATAGTTTTGAATGTTCTTTTCAACAAGAGTGCGTTTTTCTTCTAAAAGTTTTTCATAATTTTTAGAAAAGTCTTTGCTAAACTTTAGGAGTTCCTCATTCTACTTTTGCAAATGAATAATATCTAAATCATTATTATAAGTAGATGGTTTAGGTTGTACCTATTGAGAGTCGATTTCCATGAGACATGTTGCATCGTTTTGTGGTTCGTTTTTGTCTTCGTTATCACTTCAAGCTCTTCCAACAAAAACCTTGTTCTCCTTGGCTTTGTACATTCACCAATGAAGTGACCTTCTTCCCTGCAATTATAACAACCTCGCCTTTGTTTTGAGCTTTCTCCGCCTTTGTTCCCAAACCATTTCTGCGGCCTCTTACAAATTTATTAGCCTCGTTGCCAAATCGATTGCTACGTCCAAATCGATTATTCTTATGGAAGAAATTACCAAAGTTCCTTGCTATCAAGTTGAATGCTTCGACTTCATCTTTGTCTACGTCTTCATCACTTTCTCTTTGACTATCACTATCATCACTAGTTTGTTCCCTAGTGACTTTAGCTTTTAGAGCCAATGACTTAACCTTTTCTTTGGTGATCTTGGAAGCTACGCCATCATTTTCCAAGATTATTCATATACTTTAAGGTTGCCAATTAGCTCATCAAGAGGAAGTGTAGCCAAGTATTTTGCTTCTATGATGGACGTCACCTTGGATCTCAATTTTAATAGAAGAGCATGAAGAAACTTTCTCACATGATTCTTGCTAGAATAGTCTTGATATACAGATTTAAGACTTGTGACAATAGCATTGAATCTTATGAAGCCGCTATCAATAGTTTTGTTAATACAAATAATGTCCAAAAACATTATTTATATTTTTCGACCTCTCAATGTTTTGATAATAACAAAATGTGAAAACGTTTACGATAAAATTAAACGTTTATAAATTATTAATCATAAAATTCTATTTCTAAGATTAGTGATCATTTAAGGTATGTACAAATAAATCATTAAGCATGATTAGTCGCCATGCAAGAAGAATTAAATCAATTCATTGCCAACGACGTTTAGGAGTTAGTTCCACAACCTAGGAATATGACAATCATAGGAACTAAGTGGGTGTTTAGAAACAAGTTAGACGAGAACGGTATTGTTTCTCGAAATATTGTTCAAGGCTATAATCAACAAGAGGGCATCGATTATGATGAAACATATGCCCTAGTTGTTAGACTTGAGTTTATTAGAATACTATTAGTTTATGCTTGTGCTTTAGATTTTATGCTATTCCAAATGGATGTAAAAAGTGCATTCCTGAACGGTTTTATCAATGAGAAGGTATACGTGGCACAACCTCCAGGATTCATTGACTTTGAAAAACTGGATCATGTTTATAAACTAAAGAAAGCTTTATACGGTCTTAAACAAGAACCCAAAACTTGGTATGATAGATCAAAAGCTTTTCTTATTAAACATGAATACAAAATGGGAATAGTAGATGGTATGTGCTTAAATACACATACCTGTTACCTAATAAAACGAGCTAAAAAGACCAATAATAACCAATAAATACAGAAAAATGCATTGTATTCGTTTGTATTGTGAATCGTGTCTTGCAGGAAATGGATATTGCGCAAAATGACAAAAACTAAGCAAAATAGACAAAACCGAGCACGGGAATAGAAAGAGCATGAAAAACCAAAGCCGAAGGCGTATACATTTTTAATAGGCCAACCCGCACCCATTTTAATGGGTCGGGTCAGCCCATTAAGAGTTATACTTATAAACCCTTTAAAACTTAAACCTATTCCAAATCCATAAACCCTTATCAATTTCCTGGCCTAATTATATAACATAAGCCCAACACTACTTTCCTATACCCGGTCCAAAGAAGTCCAAGTCAACACCCATTTATAAAACTCCTGAGTCAAAAACGGGTCAAAACAAATGTACTGTACATCTTTTACCTCTTTTCCTTCCCTCCCATTTTCACCCCACCAAAAACCAGGGTAAATCCCTTCTCTCCCAATCACCACACACACTTGCTTCTAGAAGCCTTATCCCTGACACCCCTCTGACACCTATTTTATCCACGCTGGCAATCCCCAGCTCTCTCATTGGTTGAAGATGAGTGGCACATGATCCAAGGGCTAAGAATAATGGATTATGAGGCGGTTTGGATTGGATGGACAAGATTGAAGGTTTGGGACACTCCTCCATGATCTAGAATCATCCTCTCATTGTTATAAATAGGGCCTCCTCAACACACAGTGAATCATCTAGGAGTAGGAGTAGTGTAGATTAGGCTTTTCAGCTTATTTTATGTTTAATGTAATGAAACTCAGCTTATTGTAATTTCCTTTTGATTAATAAAAAGCATTTTTTATTGAGTCGTTTGTGTTCTTTTAATTCATTTTTCGCTTATGCAATTTACTTAAATGTTTTAATAAGCTATAATGTTTACTCAAGCTCTCTTTCAGTTCAATAAGCCCTTAAAAGCTTAATTGAGCTTGTTTGTTAACTTTCAAGTCAATTGGTTAAGAATTTGGTTTTGAGCTTTTTGGATGATAAGCTAGCAATGGATGAGCTTATGGGTCTTTACCAGCTTATCTCTGATAAGCTGGAGCTAGTTGATAAGCTCTTTTGAGCATTTGTGTCCTTGTTTGAGCTAGGATCAAGGTATGTTCATCTTTTCATTTTATGGCTTAAATTTCTGCATTAGCTTATTCTCTGATTATTCATTGCTTATTTATGCTTAACTTGGCTTATTATGTCTTATTGCTGCTTGTTGGATTAAGTTTTATGCTTGTTAGTCATTTAGATGTTGTTTTCATAAAAACTGCCATTGATTAGCTTAATACTGCTTATTATAGTTTGCTTATTTCCTGTGCTTATCTTTGAGTTCTTGATGCTTATTTGTCTCTTTTATGCTTAGTACTTAAACTGTTTTTGAAATTATCAGCTTTTTAGGATCTGTTTTAAGCTTAATTTTGATGTTTAAAAAGTTAAAGGGGTGTTTGGGACAAGTAGTTTTAGCCTAAGAAAGTACTGCTTAATTGTTCTTAGTGTTCCATTTGATCTTCATTAGTTTTAATTCAGCAGTTTTGAAAGCCTTAATAAGTTTTGGATAAGTGTAGTAAGATTTGAAGGTTTTGTTTATCAAAAGTTTAAGTTCTACTATTTTATAAGGATCTTAGGTTTTGATTTGATGGATTGCTTAGATAATGCATTTGAGTAATGGATTTTGTGATTTGAGTTAGTTTGTTTCTGCATTAGGAAGCACTTGGTTTAAGTTTTCATTCTTTAAGATTGTCCTTTAATGTTTTAGCCAAAATTTAGTTAACTACTAGTACTTTGTTCATTGAAAGTCAGAATTTCTAAGTTCAATTGGGTAAAATTTAGTTTAAATCTGTTTAGGATTAATGTTTATGAGCTTATTAAGGGTAAAATAAAAAACATTATAACAAATTCTAAACAATACATAAAAAATAAAGGAATAAATCATAAAATCAAAAATAATTAATATATTAAAATAGATAAAAACATTAAAAAAATTAAACAAATAATTCTTTTCTTTTTTACTAGAACTGTTCAGAGGTTTGAGTAGGTTTACAGTAGGATTTGCCTTAAAATTTTAGCTTTAAAGTAGCCTTAAAAACTAGAAAAGCCAAAAACATAGTAGTTATAATCTGCTTTTTTTTCCTTGCCTTATTTCTAGCTTATTTCTTTATCATTGTTCTTAATTCAAACTTGTTTGTGATCTCTGAGTTTTAAGCTTAATTTGTTTTGGCTATTTGAAGATTTCTCTTTAGCTTTTCAAACTTATTTTCTAGCTTAAAAGTACTCAACATAAGCTGAGTTTCTATGGTCTGCTGTCTTATAAGTTTTTGGTACCTTTTGAATTTGCTTATTTTGAATTTTTTAAGCTTATCAAGTTTAGTTTTTTTGTCTGTTTTGCCTTTTAGCTTATCACTTTTAGCTTTTTAGTGCTTTTAAATTAGCTTGAAAATATGTCATTGTCCTTCTCATTTCCATTTAGATGTCTATGGTCTTTTAGCTTTTTAGTGCTTATCAGCTGAACATGTTAGCTTATGTTTAGTGCTTGGTGCTTATTAGTCTTAGTTTAGCATTTGTTTCAGCTTATTTGTTTATTTTGTTGCTTAGTGAGTCAAAATAAGTCCAATAAGTTAAGCTTAGTGATCTTAAGTCTCATTTAAGCAGTTGTCTGTTTTAAATTGCTTATTTATAGCTTATTAATAAGTTTCAATCAAAAGTCCTTTTACTAAAGTTGCTTATTTTGTTAGTCTTTAGCTTATTCAAAAAGAAAAACATAAAAAAAATGTTTTATCAAAAAGGGTGGCCACAAGTTTCGAACCTGTGACCTCCCCCTTTCATAGCCACGCCTCAACACCACACACACTTAACCAACTCGCCCTTGGGTCTTTTTCATTAGACTTTTTCAACATTAATTACTTAAGGTCGTTTTCTTGTTTTGCTTATCAGATTCTTTTTGCTTATTTATAGCTTATTAGTTCAGCAATTCTTCTAGATTTAATTTTTCTTAGATTACTCATAGTTTAAAGTACTTTTCCTAATTTTTCTAGAATTTTAATAATTAGTTTTCTATTTTTAATATTTAATTTAGATTAAATCCGTTTTTAATTCATAACAAATAAAATAAAAGTCAAAAAAATATAATTCTTTTTTCTAAAATTATTTTTAGTCATTTAGGATTTATAAAGATCAAATTTGCATTAGTAGGGTTTAAATTTGTCATAGTTGGTTAAATTAGTCGCGTTTTTAATTTCCCGTTATCATTTTATGCTTAATTTCTTAAATGCTTTAATTGTTTACTTGTTTTTACTTGCGTTTACATGTTATTTGCATTTTCAATAGTAGTAATAGGAAACCAAATCAAAATCTTAAAATATTCAATCATGTGATCACAAACTTAACCTCAATTTTCAATTCACACCTCGTCGGGATACGACTCGGGAAGGTTTTGAATTTTACTTTGGATACAAGTAATCTTCTAGAATCCTCACGGAATACTTATTACTATACTATTATTGATAAATCCTTATACTATATATTATATATACGTATCGAGAGAAATCAGTAGATAACACACTTTTTACAAACAAGAAAAGTTCAAATCTCATCATCGTTTAAATATATGTCGACGACATTATATCCGGCTCGACTTGTCAAGACATGTGTGATGAATTTGCCAAAATCATGCATGACAAGTTCGAGATGAGCATCATGGGTGAACTTAACTTCTTCCTTGGACTACAAATAAAACAAATGGAAGATGGTATCTTCCTTAATCAATCTAAATATATTAAAGAAATGCTTAAGAAATTTGGCTTAGAAGAATCTAAACCAATGAAAACCCCCATGTCCTTCGATACCAAACTCACAAAAGACGAAGAGTGTGAGTCGGTAGATAGTACCAAGTATTGAGGCATGATAGGTAGTTTTTATTATACCTAACGGCAAGTAGGCTCGATATCATGTTTAGTGTCTGCCTTTGTGCCCGCTTCCAAGAGGCTCCCAAAATCTCTCACCTTGAAGCGGTTAAGTGTATCTTTTGATACATTGAATGCACTACGCACTTAGGATTATGGTATCCTAAGGGGACCGACATAGAAACAGTAGTATATGTCGACTCTGATCATGCGGGAGATTATGTGGACCGAAAGAGCACTAGCGTTATTTGTATGTTCGTGGGATGTTGTTTGACATCTTGGTTCTCGAAGAAACAAACCGCTCTTACTATATCCACTACCCAAGCCGAATACGTAAGCGCCGAAAAGGCATGTCAACAAGCACTATGGATGAAACAAGCTCTTATCGACTATGACGTTCGACTCGACGATGTCCCGATCATGTGCGACAATAAAGGCGCGATTGACCTTAGCAAAAACCTGGTGCAACATTCTCGAACCAAACACATCGAAATTCGTCACCACTTTCTTCATGATAATGTCTAGAAAGGACATATCTCAATCGAAAAAGTTTCGTCCGTCGACAACATCGCCAACATTCTTACGAAACCCCTTAAACGTGAATCGTTTAACTATCTACTTCTTGGTTTAGGAATGATGGAACACGTTCCATAAACCGTTTTAGTCCGCTTCTCCTTCTTTTAGTCTCGATTCTAGTCCGTGTTCTATTTCGTGTCATGACAACTTAAAATACTTTATCCGAAGTACTTTGAGCATTTTTAATTCGTGAAATGCAAATTAAAACGTCACTCCTCTTTGGAATTTTTTTGTCAAAACCAAGTCCAAAATCCCTCGCTGAGGGCGGCCTCAAAAATTTTTTAGGCGGCCCCCTTATCGATATGGGACCGCCAACAGCAAACTCGTATATTTCACACTTAGTCAAAATTTTCTTAAACTCAAAAACCAAACACCCTTGTCATTGCTGCAGCGACGAAAACGAACAAAACAACCCAAAAACTCAAAATCAGCCATTAAAACTTAAATTAAAAATCTAATCAACACCTATAATCATCCACAACATCACAAAGGTCATCAATTATAAGTTATTTCATCTATTTTCTTTCAATTTGAGTCAATTGGAATTGGGGATTTTCCATTTTTCTTTCAATTTGTACAATTAGAACTACTAGGTTACAATGTATAACTAATATGCTTCC
>BQNB010185553.1:0-12206 GCA_026074375.1 Tanacetum coccineum
TGTCGTGGATTTTGGTGTTATGAGAAAAAATGCTCATGTGGCAGCACTTTGCACAATGGCACCAGCGAGATGGCACCACGATACCTTATGAAAGATTAAAAATCCTATCTTGGAAGAAGTTTTGCTATGAAAGATTTAGGGGATGCTGCATATATTCTTGAAATCAAGATCTACCATGATAGGTCAAAGCGGTTAATTGGTTTATATCAAAGTGCTTACATTGAGAAAATCTTGAAAAGATTTTATATGGAAAATTACAAACGTGGAACGATCCCAATGCAAGAAAATCTTAAATTCAGTAAATCACAAGGTGCTTCAACGCCTGCTGAGAAACAGTGCATGCAAAATATTCCATACGCTTCGGCTGTAGGATCTATTATGTATGCTGTGAGATGTACTCGTCTTGATGTTGCATTCGCACCGAACATGACAAGCCGGTTTCAATAGAATCCGGGTGAAGAACACTGGACTGCTGTTAAAAATATTCTTAAGTATCATCGTAATACTAAGGATATGTTTCTGGTATATGGAGGTAATATGGAACAAGAGCTCAGAGTTTCTTGCTACACTAATGCTGGATATCTGACGGATGCTGACAACCTAAAGTCGCAGACCAGATATGTGTTCATTCTAAATGGAGGTGCTGTTGACTGGAAAAGTACAAAACAAAGTATTTTTGCAACCTCATCTACAGATGCTGAATATATCGCTGCTTTTGATGCATTGAAGGAGGCTGTGTGGATTCGTAAATTCATTTCTGGGCTTGGCATTGTTCTTACAATTGAAGAACCCATAAGTATGTAATGTGATAATACACGAGCCATAGCAATAACAAAAGATGATGGAGTCACTAAAGGTGCAAGACATTTTCAAGCAAAAGTTCACTATCTTCGCGAGACCATTAAGATGGGTGATGTAAAGATAGAAAAGATTGACACAGATGATAATTTAGCTGACCCTTTCACAAAGGCTTTGGCATTCCCTAAGCATTCTGAATTAACTAGGAATATCGGATTGTTGCCAGCTAGTAGTTTCATGTAACTCTGTGTTTGATTAGTATTTGGATAATTTTGGAATTGTAAGACAGTTTTTAATTTCTGATGAATAAAGATACTTGGGATTTGTTATCATTCATATAACAACTGTTATTCTATATTTGCATGTTTAATCCTTGAATGATTCATCATTCTAAATATGTCCATTGTCGGTTAACAATATGGGAATATTGTTATGTAAGGCAAATGTGAGTGTTGGTTATATTCTTTGAATATATGGCTGGTTCCCACCAAACTCATATGTATTCACAAGGGATGCATATTGGATACCCCAACCTTCGATCATTTACTTTTGGATCCATGTCATGAGTAAAATGTCGAAAATGGTTGATAAAGATTATCCTTAGACTTGAGATGCAAGCAAGTTCTGTATGTGTGGATATCACTTTGTGATTATAGCCAAACGCTGTCCTGAAACAAGGTAGTTATAAAAGCTATTTTTCGGAGTGTATGTGAAGCAGCATCCACAACACTTGTAGTCAATAAAGGATTTGTTCCTCCACTTGATATGTGCAGAAAGATACCATTGGGCCCTCTCCAGATTTAATCAGATAAATGAATGGCCGTTCCCAAAGGGTAATGCAAGATGATTCTTGATTACATTTGGTATATCTGAATTATTTCTATAACGAGAAACATAATGTTAAACTATATGGAATGACTCAGGATCCATATCCATGGTTTAACGGTATCTGTAACAAAGGGATGATTATAAAGCAAGAAATTTATAACCATTAAATAGCAGATATGATTTTTTTGAAACTCTTTTCTCATAATAATCCTAATGAAAAAATAATTGTGTGGGTTGCTAGACTTTGCCAATTATAGATATAAGTGTTAAATGTTACTCCAACTCCCAAGTAGGAGCTGTTGGATATTGGTAGTCGGATTACATTTATATATTACAAATATGTGAGCCTATTGGGGGCACACACGTTAATACACGGAGAACACGTTTTATACTTCACATTAATATAAACCAAGGACTAGAATGAACAAAACCCAAACCCCAAGGACTCCCCAAGGTGGCCGGTTTTTATGAGGGATAATGAGAAGGTTTTTGTGTATTACAAGGACAAGGAAAAGGCTTGTGATAATTGTAGGACTTTTGGTCTTCTATAACTATCAGAACTAGGGTATCATGCTTATAAATACTCTTCATCCTTATTCATTCCGTGTGCCTAACTCTCTCATAAAACCTTCAACAGAAAATCGTTTCGTGTTCTTTCTTTTGTTTCTGGCTGAATTCCATAATACCCATCAAGGGTTGGTTTTGATTTTCGGTACAATTAGGGTTTTGAATCCCTAATTCGGTTTTTTTTTTTTCGGTTACTAATTCAAGAGTTTGCTTGGTAATCGGGATATTATACAAAGGTTTTTCGTATGTGAAGTTTAAGTCTAGCAAGCTTACGTGTTTGGTTGACGTGACTGTGTGAGCAACCATAGAGGCAATTTATTTTAATTGCTTGTTTCGTTTTCTTGATCAATTATCAAAGAGGTACGCGTTTCTTTTACTTCTTGTTTAAGTGTTAACCATATGCTATTACTAGATCCAAATCCGCTGCGTACTCGTGGCTAAACTAGTTACCTAGGTATATAAATCCCAACAGGAGTCCCAAGACAAGCTGTAGTCACCTACAAGTAATACGGAAGAAGACATGATGATCTTCCATATCAAAGATATCGCTCATATGGGGTTCAATACGTAGAAACAACAAGATCACCTCAACATAAGGAGCATCACATGCAAAACAAATTGACTACAGATATTCTAAGGTTTGCATATCAACACCGACCTAGTAACATAGCGATAATCACTGGTAATGAGACATTTTCATGACTAATTCATTTTTTTAAGGCTCAACAGATATAAAGTGTACGTCTTGTTACCAAGACATCCAGATTTTTATCCGCTTTTGCGAGATGCTGGCACAATGGTGTCTGTATTGCCTCGGATTTAGAAAGACTGCACGGGAAGAAAGAAATTTGGAGTTTAGTTTGACAATTTAACCATTGAAGAAGGATATATTTAGACAAAGTTTTAGATGTTACTGCTTTTAATCTGCTTATAGATGTTACTGATTTTAATATGCTTTTGCGAGATGCCAGCACGATGGTGTCTGAATTGCCTTAGTTTGAGAATTTAACCATTGAAGATGGATGTATTTAGACAAAGTTTAATCTGTTAGATTTTAATCCTGCTGTGATTTAGACAGTTTTTAGACATTTCTTTAGTGATATATCTAGCAATATACAACAACAGTCAAGGCATGTGGTCATTAATAATATGTCATATACTGTTTTATTTGTCAAAATAAAATATATATTAATTTAGATAACAAATAATGTGAAAATAGATGGTATGTTCGTTTTCAGAATGGCATCTTGCAACCCCCTAAAAAAAAAACCCCCCACCCCCAAATCCATTTATTTTTCCTTTAGTGATTCTACAGCTAACACAACATCAGTAATATGTGCTCTTGTCGTGAGGGATACTCGCTCTCCTCCAAAGGAGATACACTTTTTTTATGCTCTCTTCACACAGCAGCTGCTTTATAATCTGAATATGAAAGATAAAAAAAACAAAAATCAAAAAAAAAGATTAATTAAACTCAATTACATTTTAAACTTCTTTATATCACTTCATTAGCATATCCAAATTATTGAACAAAATAACTTTATCAAACAGTAAACATAAAGCTAATAGAAAAAACACATACACTCATTTAAATCCAGGAACAAAAACAAGAATGACAGTTTCGTTATGCAAAGATTTGAATAAACAAATCCCTTTTTAAAACAATAAACCTTTAATTACTTAAACAATCAAAATTTGCAACATCTTAACTCTAAGGAAATTAAAACCACACTCTGAACAAAAAAGATTAATGCTCTCAAGGATGATAACATGCTAACTAACAAATAAATATGTGCTTAATGATTATTTAAGCTCTAAGGAGTGATATTAATGGAGACAACAATCCATATGAAACTAAAAAAAGAAAAACATACGGTTCTTTGCACATGAAATTTATGATGCCCAAACATTTTTGCAACCCTATAAAAACTACATGCATAGATTCATTTGAACTATACAACTTTAAACCAAATCTAAACAAACAAATCTCAAAGAAATCAGTTGTAAATGTCTTCATTAAACAAACCACACACACAAAATGGCGTTTTGTTAGGTTCAAAAACAAAAATAAGTGATTTTCACTTATCCATTCCAAACACTATTTGCCAAATTATTGCGTTGTGGAAACTTAAATAAAAGATAAATCACTTGGAAACGCAAAGCCAAACACCCCTAAGAGCCTAAAACTCCCATGGTCATAGTACACACTTTCTTTTTGGGGGTTCAATCAACCCAAATCTTCTTCTTACATCCAAAAGCTCTATTACTGGTCTTCTTTACCTTCATTGGTTGGTTCGTCATGTGACTAACCTACAAATACAAACAACCATTAACAAATACGGCTTCAACGGTTATCGGATAAGACGGGACTTGGGGTATTTCCCGCCATGAGTTTCTGCCAAATACATGCACCATTGTGCACAGATCCTTCTTCACCACTATCAGGGTTATCAGATACCATGTTACTTTTTACACAATAACACAGACCATCTTCACAGTGTTGGTGGGTAGAGCTATCAAATAAGGCCACATGAGTCTCGGAGCATGGTTTTATCAAAACACATAGAAAGAGGTGGAAGCTCGTAACATTCTTTTGTTAGAGGATGGACCACATCAAACGAGGTTACTACTTTACCGTCGTCCTGTAACAAACAGACCAGTCCATTGCAAGAACCTAGGACTCGAATTTTAACTCTAGATGAGTTATAGAGCAGTGTTTTGCGCAATCCTCCAAAAACAGGCCCTCTTTCGCCTCCAAGACATAATTATCGTTGGCTCCAGCAACTTTTTTAGATTCAGTGACATGGAAACAGAGGCTGCGGGTTATTTTCTCACGACAAAGGTGTGGATGGTATAGGATGGGTGTGGGTACTTCTACAAGTCATTTTCCATGAATGATCACAAGGTAACGATCATAATTGTAGTTACACCATACTTTTGATACGCACCGGAGCGGGCCAAACATTTAGCAGATACTCTTGAAAAGATATCGAATATGATGTTTGAAGGTAATACATCCATGATCGATCGATCTGTTTGATTGATAGTTGTGATTTGTTCCAAATTATTGGCGCGCAAATATGTTTTGTATTTCATGACTGAAAACCAAGAATATACAAGTTAATTGGACTCATAAAGGTTTAATCTAGAGTATAGGTCGAAAAGGATCTAATGAAGAAATTAGTAAAATCATACTTCTCTCGAATCGCTTGTAATGAATCGGTTAATAATAATGATCATAGGTCGAAAGGGTTTGTTAATCTAAACCGTGATATATGCAATTTCACGATATGACTATTTGATTGGAATTGTGTACTTATGATTTTGTGTACTATTGCTTAAAGTTCTACGTGAACCTCTAGCACACCATTGATATGAATACTAGTTTCATACAAGAAGTTTTTGTTATATTGATTTCATTCTCGTTGAATTTGCATCATTATACTTTTCGAGATATTTGTTGCTTTCATGGTACTTTCGGATGTGACACCCATTTTACCACTTTCGTGTAATTTGTTACATAGATTCTTCACAATTGAAATCACCCAAATCCTAGTGAATGACCTCAGCTTACCACAACAAACTAAGTACATACGAAAGGGTCATACTTACCCGTGTGTTCTTAGCTTATTTCGGTAAATCATGTTATAAGTTTAAAACTAGTAGTCACGAGACACATCAATAACCATGTAATTTCTGACCATCCCTTCTGTAGCTTCTTATTCTTCAAGTTCTAGATCTCCATCCAGCTTCAAATTGTCCAACACTATCAAGCAATTTCTTATGTTTATCACTATATTTGAGTGCCTCGATAATCGGTCTTTTTTCACAAACTATCATGATTCTTTCCCGAAGATCTTTTTCCAGTTCTTCTCTTGAAAGTTCCTCTCGAGTTAAGATTCGGTTAATAGTAACGGAGGGTCTTTCACCATCATATCTCATCTTATAGTTTCTCAACGGTTGTTTCTTATTTCTTGGACTTTTCCCGTACTACACATGAAAGGTGGTATATCGGATATGTCTAATGGTGGTAGATCACTAACATCAATGTTTGCGAGAATAGTATCCAAATAATCATCACTATTATCATTAAAGGTTATGATATAGGGATAATCAGTGATAATTCCATTCTCGAAATCGATGATTCCCTTGGTGAGTCTAAGAAAAGATCGACCAAACACAACCCCAGGCTGCACATCATCTTCTTCGGGGTTAATGATAAATTTAACAAAATAAAGTTCACCCCTTAAGGCAACAAGTAATTCTTTTTTCGCGAATGTTTGACCCTCTTTTTCCTCATAGTCTAAACAAAGCTTAATCGCGAATTCGTTTGATATCATGTTCTTCTCATACGTCAAATTTATTTCACCATCATAAGCATGTAAACCATCAACGAAACACAGGGTGATATACGGCTCACTAATTTCTTCCATCTCCATCCGATAAAAAGTAAATGACTTAATCTCTTTTTTATTCCCACTGTCTGCTGTGTCACAATACTCAGATGTATACCATTTTCCTTCGCTTTCAACTTCATTATTTAGTGTAATACGATCGTTTTTTCCTAAGCATAATCGTCCGATACTAGTATTTAGGTCCATCACTATCTTAAAACAACACAACATTTGAAATCAATATTAGTTGGTTAGTATAAGCAAAACTAAATAGCATTTTACAGTCTAACAACATTAGTAAATATTCAGAATTTAACAAACGAGGTGGTTTGTTCATAATGAAAAAGATACAACTGTATTTGTTCGGACATAAAAGTGTGATGCACTTCATAAGAAGTGCAGCGTACTTGTTCTTTTTTTGATTTTTTTGGGAAAAACCGGCGTACTTATTAAAAAGTGCGTCGTACATTTGTTTTTCCTAGTTACATTTTTTATAAAACTCTTTGCTTTCAGAATCCTAACCATTGTAAACTCCTTTTTATCATTAAATATCTCATAATGAGCATAAATGATAAGTTCAATCAGAGTTATTATCACATAGATTTTTTTTTTTGGAACGGCGGCATATTATTAAAAAAAACTAACAAGGAGCTAGTGATTACAAAGGCATTTTAAGTCAATCAGTCCAACTAATACAAATTTTACCTTTAAATTTTAACCAAGAAAAAGAAAGCAAACGAATACTATCAAACATATCACAAATTCTCATAAATTGAGAATTAAAAACGATATTATTCCTGGAGCGCCAAAGGATCCAACAAGTAGAAGCAAAGATGGCATACGCCCGACCTCGATTATCCTTAGAAGTTCTCCATGAAGAATACCAATTATCCCCGTCTACACAAGAACTGAACGACGGGATTTTTAAGTCACACCAACCTCGAATAAGCCTCCAAATATTTGAAGCAGTAGTGCATGAGAAAAATATACGAGAATTCGTCTCAGCATACTGATCACAATTAGGGCACATGATCGAATCAATGTCAATGCCACGAGACGAAATGTTGAACCGATGAGGGAGTTTATCAAGGAACAAGCACCACATAAATACGTTTACTTTCCTAGGGATTGCTTTGAACCACCTTGTGCTTGGGAGGGAAGAAGTAGAATTATAGTCGTCGATATACTTACGAGCAATATTCACTGAGAAGCTGTTGTCCAAGGAGAGGGAAAAGACAGCCGAGTCTCGATCGTTCACAATATTTAACAAGCTAATATCCACCAGCATGTTGTCGAAATCAGCTTGACATCTACCCCTATTAACTGGTCTCCAGTCCCACGACCAAGAGCCGTTTGCAATGCGGTCTTTAATAAGACAGCTTTGCTTCTTTTCTAGGCGGAATAATCAGTTGTAATGGGCAAAGAGAGGTTGATCTCCCAACCAAATATCTTTCCAAAACCGAATCAAAGAACCATCGCCAACACTGAAACGGAAAGCATTAAGAGGAACACACCCGCTTGAATGCAGCTAAAAAATAGACCCCACAATACTAGCCCATAAACCATGCGTTTTACAACCAGCTGACTCGAAACCAGCTTCATCTCCATGAATAGATTTTAAGATTTTAACCTATAAAGCTGAAGGATCATTCATCAGACGCCATCTCCATTTAAGCAAAAGAGAAAGGTTGAACGCTTTGAGACTACCAACGCCTAGACCACCTTTTTCGAGAGGGGCAAGAATAGGAGACCATTTGACCCAAGCAAGTTTTCTTTTCTCAGCAGAAGCGCCCCAAAAGAAGGATGCACGAAGACTTTCCAAGACTTTAAGAACTGCTTAGGGAACTTTAAAGATAGACAAGAAGTAAATGCCTAGGCTACCCATAATCGATTTTATGAGAGTTAGGCGGCCCCCAGAAGACAACACGCTGACTATCCAGCCTGATAACCTGTATTTAAAAGGATCTACCAAAATTTTCCAATTGGCGATGTGATTCATATTCGAACCTATAGGAAGCCCAAGATAGGAAAACGGAAGATAACTAGGAGAGCATCCAGAACCAGCAGCCATAGATTCCACTTCAGAATTAGAAACTCCTATACCATAGAGGTTCGATTTGTTGATATTAGTTCTTAGGCCTAAAGGGAGGTAGAAGATATTAAGAATACGGATAATATTATCCATATGCTGTTGATTCCATTCAGAAAAAATGATGACATCGTCTGCATAAAAAAGATGGGATAAACAGATACCAGGGGAACCAACCTTAACACCAAGAAACATGTTAGACGACAACCCATCTTTAAGCGCAATGTTGAGGCCTTCCATGATAATAATAAAGAAGAATGGCAACAACGGGTCTCCTTTTCTCAACCCTCTTTTTAAAGAGAACTCCGAAGTGGGACTTCCATTTACAAGGATAGAAGCCCTATAGGACATTAACCCCGACTTGATCCAACGACGCCACTTGCTACTAAAACCTAGATTGTCCATAACATGATCTAGATATCTCCAACTAACCGAATCAAAAGCTTTTTCGAAATCTACTTTAAACAATAACATCTTCTTCTTCCGCTTCTTATACCAATCAATAACCTTGCTAAGGATAAGAGGGCCGTCAAGAATTTGGCGTCCCACTATAAAAGCTGACTGCTCAGGACTGACAATCGAGTCGATCACCTTTGAAAGTCTATTTGCTAAAATCTTCGCAACAATCTTGTATTGAAAACCAATAAGAGAAATAGGCCTATAATCTTTTATATAGAGGGGATTAGAGACTTTCGGAATTAAGGTGAAAAAGGAAGAATTTACCCCAGGAGGAAAGCTTCCTTTAGAGAAAAAAGAAACCACAAAATTCTGAATATCAAGGTGCAAAAGATCCCAAAACTTCTTGATAAACATGAAAGAAAAACCATCCGACCCTGGAGCTTTTTGACTACCCCAATCCCAAACCGCCTTTTTGATTTCCTCCAAAGATACCATTGAGTCTAAATATGCAACTTCTTTATCCGTTAAACGTTTTACAGCTGTCATAGTTGGGAAGCTAACCAAAGAGTCATGACAAGAGAACTTTTCTTTGAAGAAATTAAGAAAAGCTGATTTAATTTCATTCGGATCAGTAATCCAAACTCCTTCGTGCATGATTCCATGAATCCTTTGAGTGTTCCGTTTGGAATTTATAATACCATGAAAAAATTTGGAGTTTTCATCGCCTTCAACATCCCATTTAACCCGAGCTTTTTGGAAGAGGTCTTTTGATTCAAGCTTTTCAAGATTGTCTAGCTCAAACCAGGTATTAATACGTAGAAGTTTTTCCTCTTCACTTGCAAGCCCCGCGTCAAATTTTTCATTAACATCTTCAAGGAATCTAACACCGATTTCTTTTTACTGTTCTCATTAGCTTTAGTATGAGAGAACCACAATTTAAGCTGGGACTTAAGACCTTTTACTTTGCCATTTAATGACAATGGGAGACCTCCATCCACATTTGACAAACCACTCCAAGCCTCTTTAACAACATCATCAAAATCAGTTCTATCAAACCACGAATTGAAAACCTTGAAAGGGATCGAACCAAAATCGGCCTTCGTGCAATGCAAAAGAATAGGATTATGATCCGACCAAACTTTTTCCAACACAGTCACCTGTAAATTCGAATGTTCAAGGAGAACACTATTAGAAATCAGGAATCAATCAAGCTTACTCAACTTAGAACCCGTTTTATTCATCCATGTAAACCTTCTTCCTCCCATACGAAGGTCGATTAAGCTGGTGTCATGGATAAAAGCATTGAAAATCTCAGCATCGCTTCTGGAAAAGGAAGAACCAAATCTTTCTGCCTCAAATCTGACTTCGTTTAAATCCCCAAAATGAATAATATTACCTGCATGATTAAGGATAAAATTACGAAGGAAATCCCATAAAATTGATTTCTCCGGTTGGTATTGCGGCCCATAAACATTAATAATGTAGTAATCATCTACCGAATTCATCCACTTGCCTTGCACAATAATATAATTGTCGTTACACCAAATACTAGAACGTTTGAAAACATTTGGGTCCCACATAGTGATCAAACCCCCCGATCGGCCTCTAGCCATACTACAAGCGTAATCAAAATTGAAGTTGCCCCACATGGATTTAAGTTGAAACAATTCAAGCTTTGTCATCTTGGTCTCCTGAATTTCAAGAATATGAATGTTGTGTTTGAAACAAAGCTCTTTTAACCAAATACGCTTCCTATGCTTCTTTGACCCTCCAATATTTATGGACAAAATATTCATTTATCCACCATCGACACACCAATACCATTTATCAATTTTCTTAGAGATCGTTTGCATCCTTTAACATCGTACCCTAAAGCATCACCTACTTCAATCATTTTATTCATCTCATCGATAAAGGAAAATCCTTTTCTATCCAAATGATTGAATTTTCCAAATGATGTTGAGCATTTAGTGACCCTTGTCTTAGAAGAAAAATGAGATCCAACTTTTCCATCCCTAAAAAGTGTTTCGAATCCAGGTGGGATAGAACAGTCGGAATTACCTGTATTTACTCCATCCTCCTTTGGGAATTCCACTGCCTCTTCTATTCCAGGTTCGCATGGTTAGTTTCAGGCTTCTCTATAATATTTTTAAAACCTGGCGGTTTGCTGTCTGATGATTTAGACCCCTAATCAGCATCCTCTTTAACTTCTTGAGGAGGTTCCTTTGTGGAGTTAGAGTTAGCCTTCTCTTCCACTATCTTTTCAATGAAATCATCAATGTCCTCGTTTGATTTTACATCCCCGTTTGTAGTAAGGCTCTCTTCGTCCCCAAATTTATCTTCAGAATCGCTATCATCCGAATCATTCACAATACTTGTGCTCCATGTACCCACTTCTTTTACTTGAACTTCAAAAGTTTTGCTATGTATAACAACTGCCACCGTTTCAGAAATATAAGAGGACAATTTTGTTGCAATACTTATTCGTCCCATAATCATAGGAGCGTTTAAGAGGACAATTTCATAAATTTAAAAGAATTTGAATTTTCCAAACAAACTCGCAACTTTTTTAGGAGCATTTAATCCCCAAGCACACAATGGCAAACCAGTGATTTCAATCCAAATAAGCCTTTCATCAACTATGAATGAGGGAGAAACAGTCAGAATGGTGGCCCAAAAAGACTTTAACGAGTCATTAGACTTGAAAGCTTCACATGTCTTCACATTTGCGAATTAGAACCATACCCATAATCCCCCAATGTAATGTAGTTTTAAATCCTCAAAACCTTCGTTTCTACAAATGACGAACAAGTTTCTTATCGAATCAATCTCTTTCACCTTCACCAATAGCACAGTAGAAGTATCTTCTACTTTTATGTCACTCCCCCAAAATATCAGAGTATAATGGCAACCGAGGGAGTGCGACTTCATGATTATCATACTTCTAAGCAATACAGAACGACTTCTATATGAGACGTTTTAAGAAAACAGATCACTTGAATTAGGAAATAATAAATTGTTTAACATTCAGCGGAAGCATAAAATAGACGATACATCATCGTTTTTAAATAGTACAAGTGATCTTCAGATAACGGGAAAATAACTGCAATGCATGAGACTTCATATAGCAT
>BQNB010185556.1:0-12206 GCA_026074375.1 Tanacetum coccineum
AAACTAAGAACAACCTAAACGTTGTTTATAAACTACCCGGATGAAATAACAATCAACCTCGAACAATATATCTTCAAATGGTTTGATCAAAGATTAAAAAGAAATGGACTTGTGTGTGTGTGTGTTTGTGGTTCGAATAAGAAAGAAAAGAAAGGAAAAGTATGTGTCTTTTTCTAGTGAGAGAATTTGCTATGAATGAATGAGAAATAAATGAGACTAGTTGTTTAAATGTTGACATGAGATGGAATGCATCTAGACTTGGTGTGTGGCTTTGTTCGGCCGAGTACAAGGGGAAAAAGGGGACCAAAATGATCCGCGAATGAGAGACTAGGAAGGACTTGTACAAGAGCCATTTTGTAGGAAGCATGTTAACTTGTATCACAATTTCAAAAATGGAATCCCATGCTAGAGTGTGTGTGCATATTCGGTTGAAAGAGCAAGACCAAGGGGGGACCAATTGGTTTCCAACATTCTAGGAATGGTAGTGCATGCATATGAATTAATTTTCAAGGCTTTCCATGCATACATGCATTAATATACTTAACCGATTACGTAAACAACAAAAATAACTAACGACTTCACTAAAAATTATGAAATTTTAAATATTAATTAAAAGCGTAAAAACGCGGTCTTTGCCAAAAGACTATGATAAACTACAATATGGTTCGCTCCCGGAGATGATTCTCAGATTGTAACGGGACAACTTCCCGGTTACACGTAAAAATTAAACGAAACGTTAAAAATTCAAATTACCAAACAAAAACCGCTAAAATATTGATCGGAAATTTACGGGGTGTCACATCACCAATAATTTTGCTATGATTTTATATAAGCTCCCATTTAAGGTAATTGGTCTAAAGTCCTTCACCATATTAGCATCGTGAGTCTTTGGAATCAAAGTAATAAAAGAAGAATTCCCACCTTTAGGAAAGTAACCTTTTTGAAAAAAACAACTCACCGCATCCACCACATCACTTTCGATTATTTTCCAGTACCGACGATAAAAACCGAACGTAAAACCGTCCGGACCAGGGGATTTATCAGTCCCACAATCCCATACTGCCCTTTTTTTCTCGTCTTTAGTCACTTCGCATTCCAAATCCGCTTGTTGATCAGAATTCAAAATTTTCAGAAAGTTCATATCCAACTGAAGACGAGTCTCCTGCGGTTGATCAAAACGCTTTTTAAAATGAGATAGAAACTCACTTTTCACCAAGTTAGGCGAATCGGTCCAATTTTCATCAATCAAAATGCCACGAATAGCAAGCTGACTCCTCTTTTTGTTAAGAATACCGTGATAATACTTAGAATTCTCATCTCCCTCAATAGCCCATTTAATCTTCTCCTTTTGAGCTACCTCCACCGATTGCAATTTCTCCAATTCGCGAAGTGATCTAACGACATTGGTTCTTTTATTCACTACATCTTCATCAACTTCGCCTTTATCTATAACCACATCCAACTCCGCTAAATCAGCTTTGAACTCAAGAGGTTTTCGTCTTACGTCGGCATAGCTCGTTTAAGTCTTACAAAGCTCGAGCTCGAGCTCGGCTCGGTTCGAGCCTTATTTTTTAAGCTCGAGCTCAGCTCGTGACATGTAATATGGGCTCGGGCTCGGCTCGAGCTCGGCTCGAGCTCGGCTCATTTATACAATTTGAAAATGAAAATTTAAAATTTAGCTCAAACTTGGCTCGAGCTCGGCTCGTAATATATATATTTTGGGCTCGTTAATAAGCTTGTTATTAAGCTCGTTAATAAGCTCCGATATAATACCTATGCATAATATTTTAATACAAATTTTCCGTTTAGAGCTCTTTAGGCACGCGGAGCCAATCGAGCTTTGTATGTAAAGCTCGGGCTCGAGTCTCGCGATTAATAAATGAGCTGCAACTAGGCTCGAGCTCGGGCCCGAGCTCGTTTAGGCCTCGGCTCGTTCGAGCGTTTACCGATCCGATCCCGGAGCTTTTCCGAGCGGCTCGAACTCATTTAGCAGGCGGGGGGGGGGTAACCCCTAGATACGGCTCGTTGAGTTGAACGAATTTCTCGGTCCGTCTCGTGGTACGACATCTCTGCCAGAAAGCCTGACTCTCTCCAAACTTCAGCCTAGCAGATAGGTGATCGACACTTGCGCCCGATCACAACACCTTAAAACGATCTATTCACCTTAATCGCTCGTATGGTAAACTGTTTGTTACTATACGAAAATCCACAACGGTAAGTATCTATCCCAACATTTTCTAAAGTCGAGTACACAGGCACGTAACATGTCCTCCAATGTTTGAATGGTTCTCTCACTTTGACCATCGGTCTCTGGATGGTAAGCTGTACTCATATCTAATCGAGTACCTAATGCTTTATTAAGGGACTTCCAAAAATGTGAAGTAAATCTCCCATCTCGATTAGACAGATGACATCGAAACTGGGCCCCAACCCCCCCCCCCTCCACCACCAACCGCTCCTTGGAGCCTCTCAGCACCTCCTATCACCCCCACCCGCACTCTATTGCCCCCCGTAGACTACTCTATCAAGTATTGTCTCTGTAAATTCTCCAACATTCCATCTTCTCGACAAATAGCCGGAACATGAGCAGACCTTAGTGAGACGTGTCTTGACCGGATGTCGTCTTCGGCAACTTAGTCACAAAGTCTATTGCTATATTCTCCCATTTCCATTATGGGATCTCTGGTTGAACCAACAAACCAGACGAATTTTGATATTCTACCTTAACCTTGGCACACGTTAAACACTTGCTGACATAAGTGGCAATTTCTGCTTTCAGGTTGGGCCACCAATACAGCTTCTTAAGGTCTTGGTACATCTTATCCGATCCAGGATGGATGGAATACTTTTGACTTATGAGACTCATGCATAATCAAAGCTCTCAGGTCACCAAAACACGGAATCCAACTTTGATTGTTCAAACATAACGTTTCGTCAGCACGTGGTTCTAGCTTGTTGATTATGCCATGCAAATCTTCGTTGATGAAGTTCTCTTCTTTTCTGGCTTCCGATTGAGCATTCAAAATCTGCTTAGGAAGATTTAACCCTATAGTCATAACTAAGGCCCGAACTCGTAGCGGCTTACTTCTTTCCTTTCGACTCAGGGCATCAGCCACCACGTTCGCCTTTCCTGGGTGATATCGAATCTCACAGTCGTAGTCGCTCAATAACTCTAACCAACGTCGTTGTCTCATGTTCAGCTCCTTCTGATCGAGAATGTGTTGCAAGCTCTTGTGATCAGTGAACACGACGCACTTTGTACCGTACAGATAGTGTCTCCACATCTTCAAGGCAAACACTACTGCACCAAGCTCTAGGTCGTGTGTAGTATAGTTCTTCTCGTGAACCTTGAGTTGGCGGGATGCGTACATAACCTTCTCTCTCTGCATCAAAATTACGCCCAACCCTTTATGCGAAGCATCGCAGTATACCACGAAGTTCTCACTTCCCTCAGGTAAAGCCAAAATCGGCGCACTACACAGTTTTTGTTTCAACAGCTGAAACGCAGCCTCTGCCTTTTCTCCCCAATCAAACTTCACGCTTTTCTGAGTCAACTTCGTCATAGGCCTAGCGATTTTTGAGAAACCTTCGATAAATCGTCGGTAGTAACCGGCTAAACCTAATAATTAATGAATTTCAGTTGGTGTTTTGGGTGACGCCCAATCCTTAATAGACTAAATCTTAGCGGGATCACGTGAATGCCTTCATTATCAATCATGTGACTGAGAAATTGGTACCTTGACACAAAAAATTCGCACTTTTGAAAATTTCGTACAACTCTCCCCTCCTTTAAATAACTTCAAAATCATTTTAATGTTGTAATATATTTATTTTGCCTTACATGCTCCTTTATGCTCTGGAGTAGATCCAAAATATATCGATGCAGACAATCACGAATCTATTTAGGTACGTTTACAACACCCCTATTCATCAACTTCTCTGAATACCGCCGTGCGTTAGTCCAAACCAAACGGAATTACTTGGAACTCGTAGTGACCATAAAAGTCCTAAATCAGTCTGGCTATGTCTTCCTCATGAACTCTGAGTTGTGAAAACTAGATCTCAGTCGATCTTATAGTAGACTCTGACCCTTGTAGAAGGAACAACAAGTATTGATCCTCGAAAGTGGGGTATCGGTTCTCAAAGTAATAGTTTATTCACGGTATCGATACACAGCCGAAAAGAACCATCTTTCCCTTTCTTGACAAACAAAACACCGAAGCTCCACCAGTAGTGAGGTACTGAGTCTTATAAATCTCTCTGGCAGAATGTTCTTGACAAACTGAGTGGAAACTCTGTATTTCCGCTGGTGCTTAAAGTGGTACGGGGCTCGGCAACCAGTGCACACCAGAGGACTAGTCGACTTAAATTCAACTTGTCGAGCTGGTGGCATTCTAGGCAAATCTTCTGGAAAGACTTTTGGAAATTCCCGTATGATTGGCAAGTCCTCAAGTCGCTTCTCCTTCGACTTATCCTCGGCCTTATTAGATGTAACTTGCGTCAAAAGTAGACTTACATCCCTTCTGAATATTCTTCTGAGTCTTCGACACATATGATTTCAGGCCGACTTATGCCGATGCAATCATCACCTCGATAATCACACTTCAATCCCATAAGGTATATCGAAAACAAAATCTATTATAGGGATAAAAGAAATAGGGGTTGGGGTTTTGGGGAGTTATTTTATTTGTATTTGGGGGGGGGGGGGGGGGGGGGGGGGGTGGGTGTTGGTTTTTTGGGTTTATTTTTTTTTTTTTATTAAGAGAGATATTTTATTGGTTAAGGTGGGGGTAAATTAATTGAATGTAATGTGTAGATTAGAAAATGGAGTAGATGGTTTATTGGGATTAGGTAAGTGTTGAAGTTAGAATAAGAGTATTATTATTGGGAGGAAGTTTGGAGGAAATAATTCGGGAGTATTGATAGAAGGAGTTGTGGTAATTATGGTTGATATAAAGTTTGGTGTAAATATTTTTAGATAGTTAGTGCACTAATTCGTTTAAACAATAGCATAACATTATTGAGAAAAAACGTACCAGTACAACGTTTGGAATCCAGGTTTGTTCACCTCCACCAATGGCGTAAGCCCGTATGTAGCTTCTTACCTCCAGTTTGTTTCCTTCTTGTTTCCACTCTGTTTCTTGTTTGGTTCCACTTCTGATCCTCAACTAGGACAATCCATCTAAAATGTCGCCGGCCTTCCACCTCTAACAAACAATACCGGCTGAATTCCCACTGTTGGCTCTCTGAGTGTTTGAGCAACACAGCCGTACAATCCCTAGTCAGGTGCCCAACCTTCTTATAGTTTCCACACCTTACAATACACAGCCCTTCATGATGCAACCTGCACTTATTGCAGTAGGGGAGAGACCCAACATACCTTTCTGTCATTGTTCCCTGCCGTGTAAGCTCTTGCCACATTATGGCCTCCAACGTTTTGCCGCTTGAAAATTGGTTGCTGCCCACATTGCTCTCTGGTGTTCCCAACCTGCTCTTAAGTGTTTAGCACTTCTAGCATATCCCTTCAGCTTTTGATCCATTAAGTTGTTGGCAATGCGAATTGCATCTTGAAGTTTAGTGGGCTCAACAGCGATAACATTTCCTTGAATGAATCGGGCAAAACCTCCTAGAATCTCCAACCCTTGTCCTCCTCATCGGGGACCATTCTCGTACACAACAAAATCAACTCCTGAAACATTTGTGTGTAAACAGTCAAGTCGTTTCCTTTCACCATCAGATTCCATAATTCAGTCTCCATCTTCTGGATTTCATTCCTCGGGCAGTACACTTCTGTCATCAACCTCATAAGTCTAGCCCATTTAATGGTATATGCAGCATCAACACCAATTGTTCTCTTATGGGAGTTCCACCAAGTCAAAGCACTGTCCTGCAGTGTGCATCTAGCATATTTCACTTGGTACTTCGATGGACAATTGCTGATGTTGAACACAGTCTCCATTTTCTCGAACCAGCGGGTCAATCTGACAACGCCTTTAGTTTCTGAGAAATTATGTGGCTTGCACTTCAAGAAGTCTTGGAACGTGCACTCTCGAGCCACTAGCATGAAGCCTCTATAGTTCATGTCATGATTCCTATTTCTATTTTCTCCATTCCCTCCATTTCCGTTTCCTCTATTCCCTTCATTTCTATTTCCTCCATTCCATCCATTTCCATTTCCTCCATCCATCTCCATTCCATTTCCCATGCCTTTATTTTTCATTTCCTCTATTCCACTCTATTTCCACCTTCTTAGTGCATCCCCCCATTCTCATGCATGGAGTCAAGGTTTTTGCGGCTTCACAGCCTCTATCTCATTCAGCTACTCGGCGAGCAATAAAGTCTTCAATCTCCTCATGAGTCATGGATGCTCCGGATCGTGTGTTAGGCATCTTTCCACAACATAACGACGTAACACTCGATGAGATTTCTAGGTGATGCAAGATCACTAACAGAGTTAAAAAAAATTATGGGTAATTCACATAGAAAATACATGATCGAAATATATTCATGGAGACCCCATAATGCATGATGCAAAAGCATAAGTAATCAAATCATGACATCATCTCATAGACAAATATCAATTCATCTCACCAACATTAGTGATTTACATCACATTGTTTTAAAAATACAGAAAATTCAAGTTTCTAACACTACGGTCATCACTAGATGCTACTGATCAATACTGCAACACTAACGAACGCATCTAAGGATGGTAGCCCATGTGCTTCCTAGCACACGCCTCAAATATGCCAACTCTCACATAATCATAAAATCGAAGCCATTGTATCTGCCTCGGTTCTCTCTGCATACGTGACATGTCGCGCTGGAGTCGGTCAACTCTCTGACTCTCAACACTCACGGTGCCTCTGAGCCTCCTGTTATCCTTTTCCAACGTAGCAATCCTCTCAGTCAAAGCAGTGACTGCCGACTCAACCCTAACAATCCTACGTCCTTGCTCCCTCTGAACTCCCTTAATGACCTGTAAACTCCCTGCTCCCTCTGAACTCCCTTAATGACCTGTACACGATGGACTAGGATAGCCTCTGTGTGATCATGGAATCTCTGCAGAGCTCCGCCAAAGGTCTCAATGTACAGCGACTACCAACCTCTCCTCCTGAGCAGGCTCAAGGATATCCTCTGGCATTACAGGATGCATGACCCTCTCAACTCTAACCTTAACCGGGCCCCTCGCACCAGTCTTACTCTCCTCTCAATCAACAGCCTCAACTACAACTCTAGCATCAATCCCGTTATCCTTAAGAGCATCCGCGTATATAATCCACTCATCAATCTCTGCTTGAATCTCTGGATCAATATCCTTTTCTAAGTGAGGCTCATCACTACCCCTGACAATAACTTCATCCCTCAAACTAGTCTCTCTAGGATCCACCTCTACATCTGCCAAATAACCAAAATCCTTAACCCTCTTAGGTGATGGTATCAAATCAGCACGGACAGGAGATAGAGCTCTAGATACAGGTGGTAATGCAGGTACATTTGTCATAGGGTACCTATGTCTCTTGCAAGATGGCCCCGCAGAAGTACTCGATAAATCGGGAGAAGAATGATTTGACAATGAGTGTCTTGATGAAGAATCGGATGAAGCATCCAAATGAAAATCTAATGATGCCTCTGATGGTGAATCTGAAGAAGAATCTCGAGCTGAATCATCTAGAGAAAAATAATCTGATGAAGAATGATCGACAAGATATCTCACAGTAAGCTGCTGAATAGGCATCAGTCCAACCCTCTTCCTCGATCATCATATTTACCGACCCATTATGATGGCAGTGTATGGAATCAATCATGAGGAATAGGCTTGCCTCCGGTCTAGAATAATAACTCGACGACGAGGTATGGATAGGTAGATCTCTGGGTAGAAAAGGTAATCTCAGTGAAAGGCGTACCATGGGTAGGTGATGGTGGTGTATCAGGTGTATCACCGTCTATGATGTCATTGGTCGATGATAAAAATTGTGAGATAGCTGATAATGATGGTATATTAAAGAATACTAGTAATCTTTAATGATATTATGCAAGAACTAGAGAGAGAAGTGGGTTGGAAGGTTTCTAAAGAGAGAAAGTAATATTGAATATGTGTGTGAAAATGAGAAATGAAAATAACCAACCACCCTCTCCAAGGCATGAAGAGGGTATATAAACTACATAACATGCCGACCATAGGCCATAACGGCTTTTCCAAGGCCTTTGGGCCGAACTAGCTTACTAGGACCTAATCATATAAACAAGACTACGTCCAAGACTATTACTACCTTGGAAGTGACTGATACTTTTCTTTGATTTCCAACAAACTCCCCCTAAGGGAGTCACTCATTTTACAAATATTTAAACCTAAGCATACTATGCTATAATCTCTTGAGTCTTAGCTCCGTAAACATTACTTTTCATCTTGCTGAATAATGTCTTGATTAATCTTTGACACTTTAGGCTCGAGCTTTGTTTCCCTTTAATCTTTACTTGTAAGTGGAGATGTGACTTTAGCCTGTGGAGATCATCAACCAAGCAATAATCGTTGTTTTGCATCTTGTGACTTCTGGACCGACACTCTTATACCATTCCTTGATTTGTTGACTTGGAAAGCTTTACTGATGCGTCCCTTTCTTGAAATTCTTTAACTTAGCACTTTGTCAACTTCGAGAAAGACGTTCGGTAATCAGAGTGACGTGAAAACTTCTATTGACATAGTCTTTGACTTTAATACTTCGGCACTTCAAAAAGACGAACGTATTAGAAGTAGCGAAGTCCATTGAAACATGTACTTGCGCTTTCATGATGTCTTTATGTTCATCTGTCCTGGTCGGGTATGACATGTGTTATTAAATCTATGTGAACACACTGGAATCAGTTACCCTTCAACACCATCTTTTAGTATCCCACTGCATTAAAATACCATTAGCAAAAAAGAAGGGGGAGATGAATTATGGCTTGTCTGGTCTCGTGATTTCGAGTTAGAGTAACCCTCGAATCTGTGAGGAACCGACCTCATCGATCAGGTAGAATTATCATTTAAGAAGAATCTCATGACAGATTTTCCAAGCTGAAGTATAGAATCATTTCTCAACACATTTGTATTAATCATACAAACTCAGCCATGTTTCATTACGGAACGTCTCAATGCAGTACAGTACGATAAGAGTTTACCCATTGAGTTACTACTCACCGATTGAAATAGAAAAAATCAATTTGAAAATCATCAAACCGTGTCACTTGCAAAGTGGTTTAGTACACATCGAGAGTGTTATCATTTCAAAAATTCATCACAATGTCAATTCATAATCCTGGAACAAGTTAGTAATTCCTTATAAGAATCGCAACATCGTTTCTTTCCAGTTGTCACAGTTTGAATTCGAATAGAATCGCACAAGTCACCTCCCATGAGCTTGTTTGATGTTGGCTCAGCAGGATTTCCAACTCATTGTAGAATAAATATCACTCGATGTACGAGCAAAATCAACAAGGAAATGCGTAGGACACTATATATATCTGTTATTCACATGTGTGACTAGCAAGCATAATTTTACAAGTGCCTAAAAGAAGATTTATAGATGATCTCTTTGGCTCTAGACGCAATAGCGCGCCAATCTTGATTTTAATGATCGAGGCTGGAGCACACATACCACCTTTCAATATCAACTAACTCGGAGTGAGAAAGTCGATAGAAATGCGTGTAATCTCCATGAGAAATGAAACAAGAGTCTGTTGAGAGACCTTGAGTGGCTAGGGAGGGTTGTGCATAGCGTCACTGGGTCTTGATAACTCTCCAATGTCATACAACACCTTTAGTGGTTTTCACCGACTGTTTATGTCATTAGACCCCGGTTTCTGCCTAAGTGTATGGAGGGCTTCTTTCTTTACACCCTTTATCCTTACATTTCTTTTTCATTCTTCAACCCCTTCAATGCATATCGAGACTTCATAACTAACACCTTGTTGGGTTTGTTACCACGTGTTACTCATCTCAGTCGCATTATTCCCTTTTCTTACTATTTTCTCCTTTTATCATACCTAAGGACTTCTATACTAACTAGTGGATATCCCTGGGTAGATCCCTCCGGTTTGGATGGACATGGGATTGAATACCTATGCCTAACCACCTTATATCTCCATAAATTTAAGAACATGGCCGATCTTTTGGGTATTCCATCACAATCCTTCAAAACCATTGAAAAGTTCAATCAAAGTGTTTGATATAAATATAAAAAAGATTTACACTTTGAGAGTTTTTTCATTATCACTAAAAGCTCCCCCTTAACATATGCATCGATATCGTTTACATGCTAAGTGTAGAGTTTACTGAGTCCATTTTATATGATCACATTTCCGATACACGGTAGATTCAGTTTAATATCACATTTTCTCCCCTTATCCAAAATGTTAATCCCTTGATATTTTGGATATCAATTGATTAAACATCCGAGGACAAAATGTTATAGAAGAACTTATAGGAACATTTTAATGCTCCCCCTCAAATTATGAGGGATATGTAAGACAGTGTTGAGTACAATAATTTGAAAATTTTAAATTTACTAAGAAATTCTTGAAAATTTTGTACTCGAGCACTCCTTATTATCACCATAAGTCTACACTACTTATATTCACAAGATTATTATGTACGAGGTTTGACCTGAATGATGAGAACGCACATATAGATAGAATCATATTGGTTCTTTTGTCGCAGCCGTAGGGTCTCCTTCGTACAATCGCCCACCAACGAACTTTCGTAACTCCTCATTACCTTCTTCTTTCAAGAATTGTCAATATATCTTTCTCTGTCAAAGCACTCTTAGCGTTTGCTTTCAACTTATGTACGAGGTTTGACCTGAATGATGAGAACATCATATGATAGAATCATATGGTTCTTTGTAGCAGCCGTAGGTCTTCCCCGTAGTCTCTCTTAAGAAGTTGTCTTAGCTTCCCCCTAAATCAGCAATCCTTTCTTGAGTAGATTCAAAACTTTCTTGCAAGCCGCATCAAGCAGTCTTAATGTATAAAGCCCAGATATCCGAAGCACACAATTAACCCTTTCAAGAATTTGATACCGCAACACCAAAGTCAATTAAGTCCCGGATGAGCGCATTTCTCTCTTCAGGATAGTGATGATATAAATTGAAACACCAAAGTCAACTAAGTCTCGGATGTCACAATTATTCCCTCTAAATAGTCGAAATGATAACTCCAAAGTCAACTAAGTCTCGGATGTAGACATTTCTTCCTACAGGATACTGACAATCTAAAGGAATCATCATACCTATGTGTACCTCTTCTATCAAATATATCTACTTCTTTTAAGAATAAGCTTAGAGATTGACCGGTCGGGTAAAACATTAATTGAATCAGAAAGAACTCTTCTCACGTTTTAAATAATTATTCTCACAACACTTCCCCCTGGGAACTCAAATGATGCATACTAAAAATAACAAGATATCTCTTCCCCCATGTGGATGAAATAGTGCACCCGAAAGTAACAAGTTAAAACACTGATTTTCTCTGCGGTTATGACATTCGTCTTCCCGGAATGGCCTAAAATCAAAGAAGGCTATGGACTCTATCACGTGTACTTGTTGTACGTTCTAGTGTGTCTACTCCTTCCCCCTTGCTGGTTTCGATACCTCGGAATCAGCAAAACCTTGTACGCACATATACTTGAGATCGTGTTCGAAGAATTAATAAGCTTAAATCTATTCCGTGAGAATCAACTTCAAGGCATTTAAAACTATGAAAGTATTTCCAAGCATTCCTAAGTCTTTTACAAACTATGAGGTGTTGGTAATATTGATCGAATGTAGTTTAAAGCCTGAATTCACTAAGTCTCAAAGTGCAAATAATCCCTAAAGTTTAAAACAAATGACATCTAAAGCTCTTGTAGTTAATATAAATTAACTCCCCTTTAAATTGTTATCCGTCATTATCAAAAACTTTCTCCGTTTATTTCGTGACTTATTTTGAAAAACCGTTTTAAAATATTATTTGATGACACTTTCTCCCCCTTAAATAATGACCCGTTTTCTATTTAAAGAGTTGTTGTCATTGTTTGAGTGGTCGGATTGTCTTTAAAAATCTTTTTGTGAGTACTGAAAACACTGATTCATTGTGAAGACAACTTTTTACCAGTAAAAATAAGATTTCTCTTATTTTGACAAAGAAATGCACTGACACGTACATTAATGTTAGCCTTAAAATATGTT
>BQNB010185557.1:0-12206 GCA_026074375.1 Tanacetum coccineum
AAACTCATAGTGGCTTAGGTCTACACTTTCGGCTCAACGTGTCAGCCACCACATTAGCTTTTCCTAGGTGATAACGTAACTCGCAGTCGTAGTCACTTAACAACTCTAACCATCTACGTTGTCTCATGTTTAACTCTTTATGATCTAGAATATGTTGTAAACTCTTATGATCAGTGAACACAACGCACTTCGTGCCGTAAAGGTAATGTCTCCACATCTTGAGAGCGAACACCACAGCTCCCAATTCTAAATCATGTGTCGTGTAGTTCTTCTCATGGATTTTGAGTTGGCAAGATGCATATGCTATGACTCTCTCCTTCTGCATCAACACTGCGCATAATCCCTTGTGAGAAGCATCATAATATACTACGAAGTTTTCACTTTCTTTGGGCAATGCCAAAATCATTGCACTACACAACTTTTGCTTCAGCATCTGGAAAGCAGTTTCCTCCTTTTCACCCCAATTGAACTTTACACTTTTCTGAGTCATAGTTTTTGTCATATGCTTGCAATCTTGGAGAAACCTGTCGTAAATATCGTTAGTATCGCGGCAAGAAACTAGAATTGAGAATTTTTGTTAGAGTCTTGGGTGATTCCCAATCCTTGATTGACTCAATCTTCGCAGGATCAATGTGAATGCCTTCACTATCAATCACGTGTCTAAGAAATTGTACCTTCGACAGCTAAAAGTCGCACTTCAAAAACTTGGCGTACAATTCTTCCTTCTTGAGCAACCCCAAAATTAGTCTAAGATGTGCATGATGTTCTTCCTTGGTCTTCGAGTAGATCAAGATATCATCGATGAACACGATCATAAATTTATATAAGTATGGTCTGCATACCTGGTTCATCAAGTCCATGAATACTGTCGGCGCATTAGTCAACCCGAAAGGCATCACTTGGAACTCGTAGTGACTATAGCGAGTTCTAAACGCCATCTTTAGGATATCCTCGTCACAAACCCTGAGTTGGTGATAACCAGGCCTCAAGTCGATCTTCGAGTACACACTTGATCCTTGCAACTGATCAAACAAGTCATCGATTCTCGGAAGTGGGTATCGATTCTTTACAGTAAGCTTGTTAAGTTCACGGTAGTTGATACACATCCGAAAAGATCCGTCTTTCTTTTTGATAAACAAAACCGGAGCTCCCCAGGGTGAGGAACTTGGTCTTATAAATCCTTTGTCAGAAAGTTCTTCTAGTTAAGCAGACAATTCTTTCATTACCGACGGTGCTAATCTATACGGGGCTTGAGCTACAGGGGCAACACCTGGGACTAAGTCAATTTGGAATTCAACTTGTCGTATCGGTGGTAATCCAGGTAAGTCTTCAGGAAAGACTTCTGGAAAGTCTCGTACAGTCGGCACGTCTTCGAGTCGCTTCTCCTTCGACTTGTCTTTATTTTCTTTCATCGTAACCTGTGCCAAAAAATAGTTGACAACCTTTCTCCATATACTTTTAGGCCTTTACACATGATATAATGCTCAACGTTTATTTCTTCTCCTTGTCACTTTTGTCTCCTTGAACGATCAGAATTTCGTTTCTGTAAGGAATACGCATTATCTTCTCGTCACAGACAATTAATCAATGCATCGATTCTTGCTAAACCAATCCATGACGAGATAACGTCAAAAAAACTACCCTAATCTATAGGCATCGGACGTTATTAAATGGATTCCTAACAATCCTAATGTATAGCCTCTTATGCACATGTTAGTTCTGAGTTCTTCCAGTCAGCTAGCTCGACAGCGTAACTAACGTCTAAGGCAGAGGGAATGATATCTAGCAATGCACTAAAAGTATTTGATACAGAAACTTCTATCGGCACCCGAATCAAATAACATATAAGCATGATGATCGTTGAGAAGGGATCGTACCGTTGACAAGTGTTGGAACCGGGGTTTGCGGTCACATTCCTCCTAGGCAATATTTGCCTTGCTCTTGCATCAGGAAACTCTTGCTTTGTTCCCACGGTTTTGGTTCTGACCTTAGGGACAATCCTTCCGTAAAGTCCTTGTGCACCACACTTAAAACACGTAATAAATCCTTGATTCGGCCCTAAAGTTCCTTGAGTTTAGTACAGTCACAACGTTCTGCAATCGCTTCGCCAGATTTAATCCTCTGTAAGTTTGCCACTTTTAACAGTACACTGTCCTTCATGGTGTAGCTTACACTTATTGCAGAACGGAAGTGTTCCTTCATAACCATTCTTCTCATTGTTACCAGCCATATAGGCTCTAGCAACATTCTGACCTCCAGTATTCTGTCGTTTGTGGGGTGGTTGTTGCCCACGATTGTTTCTATAGTTGTTGTTCAATCTCCTCTTGTTCTCTGTGTTTTTTACAGCATAGCCCTTCAACTTTTGATCCATCAAGTTGTTGGCAATTCGAACAACATCTTGTAGTCTTGGGGGTTCTGCAGCAATTACATTCCCTTGGATATTACCAGGAAGACCTCCAATGAATTTCTCCACCCGATCTTCCTCCTCGAGGACCATTTTGGTACACATCATGCTAAGTTCTTGGAACCTTTGAGTGTAAGTAGCCATGTCATTGTTCTTCACTAACAAATTCTACAACTCGGTTTCCATCTTTTGGATCTCATTTCTCGGGTTGTACACTTCAGTCATCAGCTTCAACAGCTCTTTCCATGATAAAGAGTATGCAGCATCAGTTCTGATGGTTCTCTTGTGAGAAGTCCACCAGGTTAATGCACTGTCGAGTAAAGTACAGGTAGCATACTTTACTTGATATCTCTCCGGACAGTTGCTGATGTGAAACACAGTTTCCATCTTTTCACTCCATCTTATCAAACCAACCACACCTTCTATTCCTTTAAAACTCAGTGGTTGACATTTCATGAAATCTTGGTAAGTACATTCACGAGCAATAGGTCTATCGCCTCTTCCATTCACATTACGGTTCTCATTACCGTCACCGTTGTCCCCTCCATTGTTTCCATTTCCAGTACCATTTCCATTACCATCTCCTCCTCCATTGCCATTCCTATTCCCGAGTTCAAGATCTCGGTTAACCCGACGAGCCTCTAGAGCTGCGTCCACACGCTGGTTGATAATTTCTTCAGATACAATTTGCCAGCAGAGGGGTCATACAGTGAACGGAGTGATAGTCTCATTGATTCTAATCAACAGACAGCAACCCATTAAATGAGATTTTGAAACGAATACATAATTATTAGATAACGATAATCTAATACATGCTATGAAATAAAATATAATTACAACACGATTGCCAGAATGAATAAATAACAATATAGATAAATAAGCAAGAGAGTCAAAACAAGCTTTTCATTTCATGAATAAAAGCATAATTCGGTTACAACCAAATCAAAATTGGTACATGATCCATAATTAGGTCTATTGTTACACTCTAGACCTAACCATCAGTCTAGTGTCCTACATGATCATGGTACAACTGGTCTAAGGGCGAAAACCCAAACGTCTCTCAACATATGACTCCAACCTCCTAAGTCTCCCCCGAGTATCATCACGATCCCTATGAACCTGACGAAACTCCTCCTGTCAAAGAGACACATGAAGTTGAAGACCATTCAACGATCACATCTCGTATCCAACATAGTACGATCCTTGAGGTTCTCAAACTCAAGATGTCAATCCCTCTCATCATACTACCTCTCTGTCCCCTAGCTATTAACTGAATCAGCCTCAACGTCTTGTACAGGTCTCAATCCCGCATCCTTGCAATACGAACCTTAGAATGTGATGGTAAAAAGTCACGCACAAACATCATTCAAGTCAATATCTAGATATCCTCGAATGACCTAACAATGCATCCCTAGTGCCAGACGAAATCAGAAGTATCCTTCCAAAGCTTGGCTCTACCAATCTCTCCTCAACTATCGATTGCGACATAGGTCACGATACCTACCTAAACCGTGTCTCCAGCACTGGTGTCGCCTATACTCCCTGTGTCATCCTTGACGTCCCTTGGTGTAATTCTCAACATGATCTCTAACATCATCCCCATCACCAATACCTAACTCCATATCAACCTCAGTCTCTATAGAATCAATCTCGGTATCCTCCTCTATGCTAGCCTCAGACGAATATGAATCTCTGAACCTCTTACGAGGTGGTAAGAGATCAGCATGGCTAGGAGCTAATGATCCCATAACTGGCGTAGATGATGGTACAGAATCAACCGGGGATCTACATCTCTTCCGAGATGGTCCAGCAGAATGTGAAGATGAATGCAGTGGTCTCTCTGATGAATCTCTTGATGATGACTCTGATGTAGTCGGTGGATACAAAGTAGATAATGGAGCAGCACACCAACTACGAAATGCCTCACTACGTTATGGTGCTCTCCTCGGAGGGTAACCCAATCTAGGTGGTACATCTCTAGTCGAAGATCCAGAATGAGCCTGATCTAGTGCATCCAAACCCGAAGAATGAACCGGCGAAGAATCCGAAGATGAACTAGAAGAAGATGGGCGGTGGTCTGAAGAACGTGGTGATGCACGCCTCCATACTAATCTGCTAGCTGGTAAAGGTCCAACTCTCTTCCTCGCAGTCAACAACTTACGCGGCCCATTAAGATGGGTGCGGTAAGGTCGACCACAAGGAATAGCCTCCCCGGGTCGGATAAGAATCGCTGACCGTCGAGGAATCCCAGGCGGGGCAGTAACAAAAGCAAAAGGAAACTCAGATGATGATGATGGACGTGATGCTACCTTGCTCCTCCAATGAGCAACAGTCATCACATACGGATCCTAAGAAGGTGGTCCATCAGAAGAATCAGGAGCCTTAGAAGAATCGGTGCATAAGAATGGTGAAATAGCTGGTAGCGGGGAAATGTGCTCTGGTGAAGACATCTCATCTGGTGAATCAGAATCGGAATCCGAATAGGGAATCAAGCCACACAATCCAGTGGGTAAAGCGACAAGAGTCGTCTAAACCACAGGAGAGGCAGGTGAAATAACAGGAGCAATAGTAGAGTTCTCTGGAGCAACCACAGAAGGTAAAAATAAAAGAATAACAGTAGGAATATCACCCAAAAAGCATAACCCTTTGCATGAGGGCGGTGTGATCCCACACTCTCATCTGAAGAATCAAAAGAAATAGCAATAGCTGAAGCTGCCATGATCTGCACAAGCAAAAGTTTATATAAATCTCCTTTATATGAAACCATGCAAGGCATAAAGAAACGATGAAATGAATGGCAAGGTAAATATGGCAATATATAATAGTCTCAAGTATATATAGAAATCTTATATATATGTATAGCAAGGATAGACAACACGTAAGCACATATAGAGGCATATAGGACCACATACTAGTTATAGACCAGACCTGGTATAACTACCTGGTTCTCTATAACCTTGGCTCTAATTACCAATATGTCACACCCCCAGATGGGGCCTGGACGGAATACGTGTCCAAGGGCGTGACATCATAACAATCCGAACACAAAGCAATAAAAACGACCACTAATCATAGATGTTTGAAAAATAGTTGTACTCGTTGCATCAAGAAAATTAATTTAAGTTTTACAACCGGTCATAAGAAAGTTAAATGTGTTAGCCCTAAAATATGGTGACTAATCCGGAATTACATTTATCATTTATAGTCGTGTCGGGTTAGTTTAGCTAGTCAAGCCCGGGACTATAAATACCCCCTCCATACTTCCATGGAGGGGTAGAAGTTCAAACTTGTAAAAGTGTGTGTGTGTGTTTTTCTCTTTTCTCTCTAGCACACATACAACTTCTCATATCTCTTATCCTTTTCTCTCTAATAAACATGGATCAATTTCTTTTCCATTTTACCATACCTCCAGATCGGTTGTTCTAAGGGTGAATCTAATGTTAACAAAATGTAGCGGAAGCATAACAAAGTTTGATAATGACAACGGGTATATAAATAGATAAGTCTTGAAATTGGCGAAGTCACATAGCACATAGACTCCATTTAGCATCAAGAATCAAACCAAGCTAAGCACCTAAGAAAACATGTTTAAAACGTCAACATAATGTTGGTGAATTTATAGGTTTAAGTTAATACAAGAGTGGACCACAAGATTTCAAAATGCATGCGACTACTATAACAGATACAACATCACATAAGAAGTATTTACTGTTACGCTAAGCTCATGACACCGATGCTAATAACAACATAGCATATCATATCATGCCACATAGTATTTCTGCCCTTAACTGGTGTCCCAAACCAAAGACCACCACAACGCACATCGACATGACATATATCCGTTTGTTCTTCGTTAAGTGGAACCAAAGTAGATATGGATAATTAGTCCTAATAGATCTATTTACGCATTCACGCTTACTTAACCAATCCGATTGGCCATAGGTGACTAACGGTTCATGATAGTTCGGGCAATAGTGGTTTGTAAGCAAACTTAGGCAACAAATAAACATGTAAAACTCACGTTAAAAACTTGTGTCCTATTTTAAAAGCAAACAATGTTTCTCACCCCAAAGTATAAAGCATTTGAAAATAGGTAAAACGTGGGGCTATGAACTCACCTTAAGCAAGTGGTGAATCGATAATCAACGAGGAAGAAATAAAGCCGAAAGGTCCTACACGCGACCTAAATAAATAACGCGTCTTAGGTAAACAAAAGATAACCGAAACTTGTACGACACGCTTTCAAGAGAAAAGACATCCATATGTGTTTGTGCTTTAGTTTGTTTAATAAAGTATGACTAAATAAAATTACAAAGTTTTTCGTTAAGTCTTGGCGTTCATCCAAAAATTACTACTTTTAGAAAGTTTATATTTTAGGAAAGTTTTTAGTTTCAAGACGTTAATACCGTCCCCTATATTTGTTAAGTTTCCATATTTTCAAAATGCGCTAACTAACCATAATCGCTTAACTTCCAAGTCCGTGTCGCTTAATGTTTTGCCAAACTTTAATATTTTTTAGTAACTTTATCGTTTTTCCTAAAATATGTTAATGACGTCTTCAAATGATGCTAATACATATATATATATATATATATATATATATATATATATATATATATATATATATATATATATATATATATGTGTGTGTGTGTGTGTGTGTGTGTGTGTGTGTGTGTTACTATATGTTTCGCTAGAGTTTAGAAAGTCCAAAAATGTCCGAAAGTGTCCGAATACCCCTTTTACTATTCACATCAGCACACTATTCATTTGGTTTTGCCGAAAAATGTTTCAAGTTTCATTGACTTATAAATTAGCCGTTTTAAGTCCGATTTTAAAGTACGATATGTGAAAAACTATCTATTCGAAACAAGCTCTTCAAAAACTACTTTTAAGCCTAATGAAAACATTTTTAGGTTGCTCAAAACCTCAAAATGATTTCGGTCCAACAAGCACTTTTTGTCAAAAACGCAACCAAAATCCACCCAAACTTCACAATAGTGCCAAGTCTAGCCTAATCTCCATTCACAACTAATCCACAACAAAACCATACATAAGTCTAACCTAATCTCATCATATCTATTGTTGCAACCCACTTTTTAACTCATCTCACCATAGCTTATAAAACAACAAACATAATACTTCCATTTTTATAAAAGTTGTCAAGTTACTTTTATCATTTCTTTTTAAAAAGTAACACAAACGCATGGATTCTTAATCTTGAACAATATTCATAAGAATAAAGGAAATGAAACAAGAGATGACCAAGAAATACTTACAAGAATGAAGAAACAAGTAGAGAATCACAAGATCTATTCCCAAAATGACAAGATCTATAAATCCCACTTATAAAATTAGAAACCCTAATTTTATAATCTTGAGAAAACCTTTGGAAATCAACCAACCAATACTTGGATCTACCTTAAGAACCCTTGGAAATGAACATAGAATGTTTGGATCTTGAAGAAAATCAAAAGTTATGGATGTGTTTGTGGGTGTGTTTGTTGCCGAGACCCAAAGGGAAGAAAGAAAGAGAGACAAAATTTTGTGAGGCTATGTGTGAATGAAATGACCTAAACTTGTTATAGTGGGGTTTATATAGGAAGAGACATTAGGGTTTTTGGGTTAAGATGTGCCCCCATGTGACCAACACACACCAAAGGGGTGTGTCTTTGTGGTTTTGACCGAACTAGCCCCAAGGACCCAAATAGGTTCAAATGTTGCATCATGGTTCATTATGGATGAATAAGTTGGTCATGGTTGGAGGTCAAAAAATAAAGTCAAAGTATGTGCAAGAAGTCACATGTGTAGTTCAAACTAGTGAAGAGTGCATGAGGGTGACTCTCTCATAAGTCACTATCTTATGCTTACAAGATCACATGCATGGAATATCTAAAAGATGCTTCATGAATTAATTTAAGATGCATGGTGATGTTTTTGGGGTTTTAGGCGTCCAACATGTCAAACAAAGGGAGGTGAACGAAATTTTTAACATTACAAAGCTTGATGGATGATAACTCAAGTTTACATGAAAAGTGTTAGCCTCAAAATATTGAGTCGAACATGAAGTTCGTTCATTATGTATTTAAGTCTCGGTCAATTAATTAGTTAATGTTGTAATAGAAATGACGTTTGAACAACGCAGTTCAAGCCTCGTTCTTCATCAAATGACTTCTGATCATAACCGTTCAGAACTCGGAATTCAAGACCATAGCAATGAACAGTCAAGTTCAAAGTTGGTTCCAAAAGTTGTTCCTTAAGCACACAAGACAGCTACATCACGACAAGAGTTGGAATTACTATTCCACCTTCTCATAGCAATGCTGATGACAACAGGTATATATATATAAATACAAAATCTGAAAAACAGAAAATTTCCAAAAAGATTCTTCTCGACATGTCTCTTGGAATCGATAATATTTACGTGCTTAGAAATGTCGATTAACATTGACACGGGTGTGTAAATGAAGTTCGAGCGAGAGTTGCAAATAGTTTCAAAACATGTCATTTCTAATTTTCTAGATGGCTTATGTGCAAATATCAGTACATAACCCGGACTTCAAATAAAGGAAGGTTTATAACTTATCATCCCAACGAAGAAAATTAACGTTATTCTGGTTTGAGTTGTTCTTTACAAGAACATCATGTTTTTTGCTCAAGATAAAAGGATAGTGTACGGTTTTCAGTGCACTTACCCTCTACCGTTAGAGTGAAGTCCTCTAACATCTGGTTTTTCAAAAAGTCGAACACAATTTTTCAAGAATTTCTCGATGACAATTCAGAATCACTTTTAATATTGTGTGTTCAAAAAAACCACTCCACCCTTACAATGTTTTCAAAGACAAACAATTCTCAAATTGGTCCTATTTTTGAGGGGGAAGTTTTTCGAAAAACAAAGTTTTAATGTTCTTGGATACATCATCAACGACCAATTCTTTATGTATTCAAAACATTATCAAAATGTTCCAAACCATTCATGCTGATAAAAGTTTTCTCCCACAGAATTTTGAAGACATATTTTAATCACGAAGGTTTATTTCATAAACTACTTGTTTATTATTTAAAATAAGGGAGAAAGTAATTATAAAATATGCTCTAATCAATCAATGTTGCTAAACAGTAAGGAAAAGGTTTTATGGTTCTATCTTTATACCAAAACAACTTATATTTCAAGTACGATGTCTGAAGTCATAAGGTGGTTAGGTTAGGGATTCAATCCTATGATCCAACCAGAACCTGGAGGATCGACCCAAGGGATAGGATAATCCAAGTTAGAAACTAGCAAGTCCTTGGTTAGATTGGAGATGAATGTATATGGGGAATAATGCCGACTAAGATTGAGCTAAACACTGGAACAATCACAACAAGGTGTAGTAAGGACGTCCTGGTATGCATTGAAGGTTTATTTTCTTGTGAGAATGAAAAGAAGATGTATGGATAAGGGGGGTAACAAGATGCCCTCCACACACTTTAAGGCAGGAAGAAAACCGGGTCAATACATAATCTATCAGAATACAAGATGATTGTCTTGAGTATTGAAAACTGTCATATGGACCCAGTGGATGCAATGAATCCCTCCCAGCCTTCGGGTTTCTTCTCACAGAAACTTGTCTCATTTTGTCACGAAGATACACACGTATCTATTGACATCTCACTTTGAGTTGTTGATATTGAAAGTGGCAATATGCTCCAGCTCCGAGTACTAAAACCAAAATAACCACTAATCGAGTCTAGAGCAAGAGATCTAATCAAAATCTCGTTAGGAACATATTCCATTTCAAAAGCTTTGTTGAACAATCATCAGGTTCACAAGCTGTTATCAAGAGTCCTACGCAATATCATTGTGATATTTGCCAGACACATCCGTAGTGATACTAATGTATTCACTATGAAGATGGAAATCTGCTTGAGCCCAGCATCAAACAAAGCTCTTGGTAGGTAGGTAGGTGACTTGCGAGATTCTATATGAATCAAACTTGTGACAACTGGATATCGATTTGGTCCAGTAAATGAATTGACGGTTGATGAATTTTGATAAAAACATGACACTCTCGATGTGTTACAAAAACTCTTTAACGAGTGACACGTCGATTGATTTTCAAATCAATTTTCTCGTTTATCACTAACGTAAACCTGCAGGTCAAACGGTGGTAACGGCAACCTCAATCCCATTCAAATGCTCAATCTACGAAGACATACTATCTAGAAAGCTCAAGATTTAAAGACAAAGACTTCCGCTAACTCTGATTTAAAGCTTTCAAGATAATGCAAAAGTATGAGCATGTTGGTCAAAGACACAAGATCGCAAGATGGCAAAGACGATAAAGACAATGACAAAGGCTCAAAGTCAAGATCGCAAAGCATGAAGGAACAAGCTTACAACAAACAACGAAGACAAAGACCAAGAACACTCGAGCTTAAACGACAAAAGCAATCTCACTGATCTCATGAAGAAGTGTCATCAATGAACTCACTTCGGGGGAGATTGTTAGCCTCAATTTTATTGAGTCAATAAAGGAAGCTCGTTCTCGTGTTCAAGACCTCACTTCGGGGGAGATTGTTAGCCTCAATTTATTGAGTCGAACAAGGAAGTTCGGTCACTCTACGATGGAGCTTCGGTCTTTAATTAGTTAATGTTGTAATAGGATAATATCGGGAATCGGGCTCGATAGATAATCTAATATTGTATATGTTTCGGGTTTAATCCCAAGCAAAACCCAAGCCCGGGTCCTAGTTAAATATCCCGCGCGTACCTTTAACGTGACGGGGTATATAAGCTTTTTCTTATTTAGAAAAAGTTAGTTGTTCAAAATATCTAAAATATATCTTTTCACTTTCTCTCTCAATTCTCTCTCCTCCTTTCTCTCTCTAAACAACTCACTCTCTTTCTCATTTCTAGTTCCGATTCGTGATCGATTATATGTTATGAAGTGTTAACGGGATCCTACATCAAGTTATATGGTATTCCGGAGGACCTTTATTCGCGGGTTGCTCCGGAGGGTATGACTATGAATGTCCTACCTCACGATGCCATTGGGCTCTATGCTCACCACTTTCAACAAGGGGGCTTAAGGATCCCTTTTTCTTGAAAGTTATAGAACATTTTTGCGTACATCTTTCTCATCTTATACCGTTGAGAGTGAATCGTGTTACCTTTTTTGAGATGTATTGCCATTCATTAGATATTACTCCTACGGTGTCTCTTTTTCTTGTTTTTTATAAGTTGTGCAAACAAGGCAATTGGTTCTCGTTCCAGAATAGGGCCGGTAAGAATTGCAAGCCTTACCTAAAAGACGCCCCCACTAGTTTAAAAAATGGAAGGATAAATTTTTCCAGGTTGACCGGAGGGCTGCCCCCATTGCTATGGCCTGGCGGCACCAAGACTCTAGTGTTACGGATCCTTTTCCCAAGCCTAGCGAATATAACACATCGAACGTTGCCAAGCTGCGAGAGGTCGTTATATCTCTTCGCAGACCACCCCTTAGTGTTTTATACGTTGCAGGTCTTTCCAATGTCTAGAAGCACGCCAATTTATGTGCTTATACTTATTATTGTACTTTTTCTTTTGTAGTTATCACTATGGCTGAGTTCCTACGACTCCCCAACTTTAAAGGTTTCAAAGTTTCCGCTGATACCCTTCTCCCCCCGGCTCAGCTAGGGTGACTGTTAGGATTAAAAACCTTCTTGAAGTTACTGCTGCTAAGGTTAGAGTTACTGCTGTTAACCAAAACTTAGTGTTGTTAGTAATCTTAATGAAAAATATGCTAAGTAGTTAGTACTGCTAGTGTATGTTACTACTGCT
>BQNB010185558.1:0-12206 GCA_026074375.1 Tanacetum coccineum
AAAAGCAGTAAAGTTTTGTCAAAAGGCAGTGAAGTTTTGTCAAAAGGCAATGAAGAATATGAGTCAAAACGCAGTAAAGAATTGTCAAAACGCAATGAAGAATCTTGAGATTTGATCAAAACGCAATGAAGTTTAATCAAAAGGCAATGAGAAATATGAGTCAAAACGCAGTGAAGAATTGTCAAAACGCAATGAAGAATCTTGAGATTTGATCAAAACGCAAAGAAGTTTTGTCAAAAGGCAATGAGAAATATGAGTCAGTGAAGAATTGTTAAAACGCAATGAAGAATCTTGAGATTTGATCAAAACGCAATGAAGTTTTGTCAAAAGGCAATGAGAAATATGAGTCAAAACGCAGTGAAGAATTGTCAAAACGCAATGAAGAATCTTGAGATTTGATCAAAACGCAATGAACTCTTGAGACTTGATCAAAATGCAACATTGAGATTTGATCAAAATGCAACCAATTAAAAAATTAGGCAGAATCTCCCTTAGTCAAAACGCAACAAAAGTCTTCAAAACGCAACCTGCAGTCAAAACGCAATGACCAAAACGCAACCTCTAGGTCAAAACGCAACGACCAAAATGCAACCTCTAATAAGACAAAACGCAGTATAATAGTACTATACAAAACGACAAAACGCAATGTACTTTCTTCACCAAAACGCAACGAAGAATGTCTTAGAAGGTCAAAACGCAATGAAGAACATACGAACTTTTTCACCTAAAAACACCTAAAAATCACCCTTTTGAACGTTTTTGCTTGGTTTCTTTTGCACAACTTGGTCCTAGAAGGTTATAACAACTATAAAAACACTTACTTTAACATCACAAACGTGAGAATCAAAGAGTGTCAAAAATAAAACCATAAACCTTCAAAAACCAAACTTTTGATCTAAACTAACCAAGGAAATGCACACACAATCTAGCTAATCATCCCATGAGCTCTGATACCAATTGTAGTGTATTGGATATCATAACACAAGCAAGAATGATTGGGTTGGCAAATTATCTAGAGAGAGAAAGTGAAGTATCTCTAGTGAGAGAAAAACCAAATGAAAGCTTTGTGATAAAATGAATAACCAACCCCTTCCCATGGCTGGAAAGGGGTTTATATACATGAGTGTTTATGCCCCAATGGGCTTGAGTATGGGCTTACAAGTGGGCTAAAGGCCCGGCCCAATACTATTATTCATACGCTTACAATTAGACAACGAGCTATGCTATTCTAGATTATACACGGGGTGACCGAGTCTTTTTCATAATCCTAACACAACCAATCTTTGACGAGTTCTTCAATCCTCCTCCAAGTGTTTTTTCTTTAATCCTACTCCAAATTATGGAAACTAAAGTGGATCTACAAAGTCAAGAAAGACGAACTTGGGGGCGTACTAAAAAAAAGGCTCGATTGGTTGCTAAAGGATACCGTCAAGAAGAGGGGGTCAATTTTGAGGAATCATTTGCACCTGTTTCCAGACTAGAAGCCATTCTTATCTTCATTGCAAATGCTACCAACAAGAACATGACAATCTACCAGATGGATGTCAAAACTGCTTTCTTGAATGGCGAGCTACACGAAGTGGTTTATGTTAGTCAACCGGAAGGAATTATAGATTGTGACAACCCAAATCATGTGTACAGGCTCAAAAAGTCACTTTATGGTCTTATGCAGGCTCCACACGCGTGGTATGACATGTTGTCCAGTTTCATACTATCACAAGAATTCTCCAAAGGTGTAGTCGATCCAAAACTATTCACCAAGAAAGCAGGCCACAACATCTTATTGGTATAAATTTATGTCGATGATATACTATTTGCTTCTACTAATCCTGCTACGTGTGATGAATTTGCTAAAATAATGTCTTCTAAATTTAAGATGTCGATGATGGGCAAAATGTCTTTCTTTCTTGGACTTTAAATTTTCTAAAGTCCTAGAGGCATCTTTATAAACCAGTCTAACTGTGCTCTTGAAATAATAAGGAAATATGGTATGCAATCTAGTAATCCTGTTGACACCCCTATGGTTGACAAAAGTAAATTGGATGAAGATCTATAGGGGAAACCAGTCGATCCTACACATTACCGAGGTATGATTGGTTCCTTAACGTATTTTACATCCAGCAGACCAGACTTTGCATTTGCAGTGTGCATATGTGCGCGGTATGAGGCAAAGCCTACCAAAAAGCGCCTACATGCAGTTAAGCAGATCTTTTGATACCTGAAAGGAACCAGTGATATGGGTCTTTGGTATTCGAAAGATTCCTGCATTACTCTAATAGCATATGCAGATGCAGACCACGCCGGGTGTCAAGATACTAGACGCAACACATTTGGAAGTGCACAATTCTTGGGGGATAAACTTGTCAGCTGATCATCCAAGAAGCAAAAGAGCATTGCTATCTCTAGTATAAAGGTTGAATATATAGCCTTATCTGGGTGTTGTGCTCAAATATTATGGATGAGATCACAACTAACAGACTATGGGATTAAATTCAATAAGATTCCTCTATACCGTGAGAATAATAATGTGATCGCTTTATGCTGTAATAATGTTCAACACTCGAGATCAAAGCATATAGATGTGAGATACCACTTTATTAAGGAGCAAGTGAAAAATAGAGTGGTGGAACTCTACTTTGTTAGAACATAATATCAGCTAGCAGACATCTTCACCAAAGCTTTTCCTCGAGAAAGATTTAACTTCTTGATAGAAAAGCTTGGAATGAAAAGCATGTATCTCGAAACTCTAAAAAGTCTGGCTAAAGAAGAGGAAGAGTAATGGTGGTAACTCTTCATTATTTGAGGGGGAGAAATGTGCTAATAATTCTTTTAAGATAATGCTTCAAAATTAAATCATGGAATAAACAGAAAAGGTTTTTGAACAATAACAGATCATTTGTTAAAAGAGAGTTACTATAATTTAACTTATTTAGACTTAAGATGTTATTTGGTTCAAACTTTAGGGTTAGAAGGCAAGATTTGGGTCTTAGCATTTAAGTTTGCATCTAGAGGGATTAATGTGATCATTTTTCAAAAATGCTTAAGCCTTAGAAAAGTATTAAAATAGAAATGATAACAATGACAATCCACAGGGACTACTTCTGACACAAGCTCAAACTTAAAACCTGATACAACAAAAACACTTTCACTCTTACAAATTTATAAATTTATAAATTTTTTTACTCCCTCTCTTTCACACTCGTACGCATCCAAACCAAGAATCAAAACGTCTTTTCAAGCCTCGAGGTAAACTAGAAATATGTTCCTAATCATCTAAACATAAATCCCTTAAAAGGAATTAGATTATATCATCACCATTTAGTCTAAAACCCTAATTTTTGAATTAGGGTTCATAAGAAAACTTTTGGGATTGAGTCTAATTAAAGTGGAGGTTTTATTCGTTTAGGATTATGTAACATGCGTTTGAAACAGTTTTGGATAATTCAAACTCATTCGTGAGTTATGATGATTCTCGTGAATCGAATTTTGTGTAAAATTTGAATTAAGGCTTAAAGGTGTGTAAGGTTGTGATTATATGCTTAAAATGAGTTGGGTGAATGTGTTAAAAACATTATTTTGTAGCTAGAAAGACTTAGGAATAATTCTTGATTTGAGTCGTGTTCTTGGCTGCAAAATAAGTTCCTATAAATGGTTGAGTGTGTGTCTGAGGTGTAAAAGGGTAGCAATGTGCTAGTTTGTTTGATAGAAATGCTTTATATTGTCCTATGTCTCTTTGTTGCTTACAAGTGATAAAGATTTTGTTCGTGAATGCTTGAAATGATTCAAATGTTGTTGTTTATGAATGGAAATGATTGCTAGATGTTATTTAAGTGATAAATGTGGTGTGTGATTCTATGTTTAGATGCTAAAGGTGATAGAAAAAATTATGGGTCAAAATGATTGAATGCTTCGGAATGTGCAAAACATGAATACTGCGGAATATGTTTTTGTATATCTTTGCGGAATATGTTTGTAATTATTTATGCGGAATATGTTTTAACTATCGCTGCGGAATATGTTTCAATTTAATGTGGAATATGATTGATTTTTTTCTGCAGAATAGATTTCCAACTTGTCTACGGAATGTGTTTTCAATATGTCTGCGAAATATGTTTAGGTCTTCACTGTGGAATATGTACTTATTTGTTTATGCGTAATATGTTCTTTACATATATCTGCGAAATATGTAATTACACTACTCTGCAGAATATGTATTTACATATTTCTGCGGAATATGTTTGAACATATTTCTGTGAAATATGTTTGACATGAGTACATTTTTCTGCGGTTTATTACATTTCATGAAAAGAAACTCTGCCGAAATTTTGTAAAATCCTGCAGAATATTTTAAACATTACAGATTAACCAGAATTGACTTGTTTGACCAATGACCACACATTGATTATTTAACTTGGGTTGAATTTGACCAAAATTGCGGACTTTCACTAGTTTAACAATTTTTTGTACATCAATCTAAGTTGACTAATTAAAACTTGTGTGTCAAATCAGACTTAGTCACTTGAAACATAAACATAACAACAACAAAGTCACTTAAAACCAATCTCATCAACAAGAATAGTTTTTTATGGTTAAGTCCATTAAATAGAAACGTACTTTTCTAAAATTTACACATCTAGTAAACACACTTGTTTTATTACCAATCTAGGTATTGAAACCGACTAATTTGTAATGATTTAGTAAATATTACCTGCTGATTTTCCAAATAGATACATATTTTTTTAAAAGAAATTCCACATAGACATTGATTTTATATTTATTTCCTAGTGGACACTTTATAGTCCAGGTACCTACAAAATCATCTTCATCATTCTTAGTTTCTTACTAGTAACCCAGATTTGAAAATTAAAAAAAATTCATTCATTCATCTACATACTCTCACACACAGATCAAGAACACGAGATCTAAAAAAAACAAAAAAATAAGCTCTTGCTCACAAGAAAGCACCCTCAAACCCAAGAAAACCACAACACATAAAATCTGAGATCTACACATCAAAAGAAAACACCCTCAAACCTAAGAAACCCAAAATGGCGACCATCAGCCGTGGTTACAACTTCGATGACCATACAACTCCGGCGAGTACAACTCCAGAAACAACAATAACGAAGCTAAACCTCATATTCCCATAACCTTGTCCCATAAACCCTAAAAAAAACTCACGATCTAAACCTAAACCTCATATCCCCACAACCTTGTCCCTATCAATCGAAACCCAAGAATAACAACCAACAACAACATCAAAAAATTACCCTCGATACAGTTTCTTTTATCAGCCACGTTATTATTTGTTTGTGTTTTTGTTTTTGTGAATGGATCTGGGTTCTTATTTGTTTGGGTTTTTTCTTTTATCAGCCACGTAAGTAGTTTCCTTTTTTGTTGTATTGTGTATTGTTGATGAAGACATGGGTATTGTTTTTTTAAGATCGTGGTTTCGATCTATTTTTGTTTGAGGTTGATGATGTTGTTTTAGGTGTGATATGGGGTAAGTTTTTATGATGAATGTTTGTGTGGTGTTGATGATATTTATGTGATGTTTTTGTTTGTAGGATGTTTGTTTATGTGACGTGTAAGTGTTCATACTGTGGTGTTCTTAAGTCTTGATCTGTGTGTGAGAGAGTGTGTAGCTGTTAATGTTCATAATGAGATCAAGGTTTAATGTGATGTTTTTAAGTGTTTGTTTATGTTTGTTTGTGGGGTAAGTGTTCATACACTAGGAAAATCCATATCATCTAAAACATTTAAGAAAATAATAAATTTGCTGACGTGTCGGTCATTTTCAATGGATTAACGGTTGTAACCGGTATCAGTCAAGGATATGTACTATAAAGTTATAAACTTGAAAGTTACACTGGTTATATTAGTAATAAAATAAGTGCGTTTACTAGATGTGTAAATCTTGGAAAGTACGTTTCTATTTAATGGACTTAACCTTTTTTTTGGTAACCATGGTTTCCAACGCATTGGCCGAATAATCCACAGGGTTTTAACCCACCGCCACACAGACTCAAACCAGGTAAAGATCAACAAGAATAGTTAATCTAATCGGTAATGTATATATCTGTGTTGTATATAAACCGTATTGGACAACTCTTAAGCAGAATCATGAAAGAAGATAAAGCTCAACAAGCCGCTCGTAATGAGAAATTGGTTCCTACTGAAGATCGAGTCAAGATTGTGAAAAGCAACCTCAAAATGGATCCAACCATTACTCAAAATGAGTAAAACTATCAAGTCATCTTGGATATCATCAAGAACACTCCCTGCTACAATGCCTTTCTCATTACTGCGGATGTACCTGTTATCTACATGCAGCAGTTCTGGTTCACCATCAAAAAGGTCAAGAAATCTTCTTTCTACTAATTTGACATTGAAAACAAGACGTGTCAATTTGATATGAAACTATATTGATAAATTCTTAATATTAGCCAAAGAGTGCCAAATCAAGAGTTTACTGTGCCTCTATCACATGATTCTCTCATGGACTTTCTTCTGGAACTGGGCTACAAGGGTCAACTGAGACACATTTTTGAAATGTTTGTTGATAAAATGCATCAACCATGGAGAACCCTTGGAGCTATTATCAACGGATTCTTATTGGGGAAGACGTCAAGCAATGACAGACTCCGACAATCAAGAATCGAAATTTTGTAGGGCATATACTTTAACACCCTCATTTTAATCGATATCAGCGGAAGGGTCATTTGGGGTGCTACGTCATAATATAATAACTCAAGCATAGAAAACGACTCAAAAAGAGACGTTTTTAATACATTTATTCGAAATAAAGTTGTATCATAGGTCCCTAAATTGTTTCATAATTCATACAACATTTTTGCAAATCATCATCGAATAACTTTTATTTTAATGGGGCCTTCAAACATTTAGGTTTCCCATAAGCGACAACAAATTTCATCGCTGAATTACTTCAAGGACTTGAGATTAACTGGCTAAATCATCAACAATAATGTTGGAGTGAATCCATAGAGTTTATATATATAAACAATAAAAATTTCCGAAACACAAGTATCATTTTAATATTCATCAGGTTATAACGTTGTGGCCCAAACAACGTTATTATGGGGGATTATTTATTTATGTCTCATGACATTGAATGTTACCATTCTAAATTTGTTGTGGTTTCCCAAAAAAGTAGATACTATACACCCTCGTTTATGAGTGTATTTATTCTCTAATACAAAGCAATCCGTTGTGTCATATTCCCGACACTTGACGATAGCCAGTGTCAAGGATTAGAGGTGGTGGATTCCAAATTGTAATTATTTCATGTATAAGTCGTCTTCCATTTCCCGATAGTTATACAACTTTATGATTCCGACAGCTCTTTTTATTAGCCGAGTTAAGCTCACTCTTTTATAATATTCGATAGGACAATCACGCTCGCACGCGCTCTAAATCTCCATTGTGTTCTATTTTAAAATAATGTGTGTGTTATCTCCCTCCACGGGTTTATTAACAAATTAAAGTAAAATGAGATGGATATGTACTCACTTTGGGATGTCGGATGAGAATATCACGTTGAATAATAAGCTTGAAAGTCGGTGCGTCTATCAACCATGACCTATTCAAATGGAGACGGGTCTCTAGGTTTCTGCTCGATAAAAAATTAACATATTAACTATAAATTAAATAAGTATACGTATAATGTTAAATTTATATTGATGATCATGCTACCTTGCAACATATTTATTTCACACTTAGAGTTTTCTAGGTTTTTAACTTGTTTTTATTAGCCATTTTACTAGTATTGTCTAAATTAGCTCAAAAAGCCCAATAGGCCCATTAAGCAAGCCCATTAAGTTATTAAGTTGATATTATCACTCAAAGACCAGGTCCTAGCCCATTAGTTAGGTCCAAGTGGATTGGGCCTAAAGCTAAGTCCATAGAGTCCAATTTGTTACATTGGGCCTAGTGGCCCAATAAGGCCTTATGGCTCATTTAAGCTTGTAAATGACTCTTGTTATAAAATTTCGGGTTCTCGAGGTCGGGATACTTTTATTATCAGTATGTTAGCATTTTAAAACTCCCAAGAAGTGGGTCCTACCACCTCGGGTTTTAGTTACAAAAATCGCTTTACATAGTATAGTGTTCGGGTAGTAGTAAATTTTGTATACTTTTATGTTTACGAAAATAGTCATAATTTATAAACCGTAAATGGTATAATTGATATATTTATATCCTTAGCTTCATATTTAAGTGTACTTTACAGATCCAAAACCATTTTTGTACTTAGTTTAAGTATACTTATACATATGAACAATTTACTACATAAAGGTCAAGTTACAAATTCGGACTGAAATCTCACTTTCACCATTTTTGATGCCATTTACAAACCATAAAGAGTTGGTTGACTATCCAATTGATTCAGAATCTACATGATTTTATCTAGGTCTCATAGTTTTAACTTTTTAACCAACTCAGTCCGTAAATGTGACTTTTTATACCATCTGTACAGCAAGGTCAGAATCCACTAGTTTTGGTGTTTTGATCATATCTCACTCAATATTCACTTTCTAGAAATCATCCAATTTGCCAAGTGTCCACAAAAGGATTATCTACAACCTAATGTACTCAAATCCAACCTCAAACCTGTAGAAATTTATAAAACCTACTGTTCATTACAGCCCATAAATTTTATGATCATTTTACTTGTTTAAATGGCTATTTTAGCTATGATTAACCTAGATTCATACACACAAAGCCCATTTTAATTCTTGATCATCATACATCATGCATGTACATATACAATTGAAAATCAAAAGAGAACATAAACAAAACTCATGAGATTTTACCACAAGAAATATGAAGAAAATGATCAAATGATCAAAACAATAACAAAGCTTCAATCTTCAACTTGATCTTCACCCAAAATAACTTTTGATCACCATTTTCTTTACCCAATAGACTTTATAATAACCCTTATAATAACTTGTATAATCTCAGCCCCAACTTGTGTATAACCTTCTTGAATACTCCTTTAAATCACCACCAAAATGCAAGGATTATACTTGGATATCATCTTTACTAGTGTGCTTATTATTTGATCTTCAAAATTTTTATGGATTGGTGTTTTTGGTGTGTGTGTGGCGTCAATATGGATGAGAGGGAGAGAAAAATTCAGATTTTGAGTGATAATATGACTTGTGTGTGTAATAGTTAGTCAAAGCTAGGTTTATATATGTTTAGAGTGTTATTGCCAAGTGTTGGCAAGTGTTGCATGAATCAACACCAAGGGGACACCTCCCCCCTTGGTTGATCTGCCCCAATAGGGTTATAGTTTAGTGGGGTGAGTTGTATAACTTGCCCCATAATTTGTAAATACGGGTATTATCAAGGTCCGATATTTAAAAAGGCACAATTTGTAGTCGTTTTTCGTAAAAAGTAAAAATAGTACGAGACACGAAAAATAAAAATGAATGTAATAAAATTATTTCTATGGCAATTTGAAAATATAAGCGTCGATGCTTAATGTAGAATTCGCCGGTTCTTTGTAAACGTCGCGTAAATTACAAATGTAAGCCTTAATTCTCCCGGTTAGTCGTGAGTTCATATCTCATCATAAAATTGAAAAATATATTTAATACTCGAGAATAAAATAACGACCTAAAATTGACGGTTTGTCACAGCCTTCATCTTTAGTCTTCCTCCATCAATATTCTGTCATTCCAAATACAAAAATTGGCATCACATAAATTTTATACGAAGACAAAAAGGTTCCATTTAACAGTAATGTAACACAGAAAACCAGTTAGGTATGTCAAAATCCTAAAAGCTTTTGGAATGAACTTATTTAAATACATCCGTTTGAGCTACTTTAGTGCATTCATTTGAGGTACTTTAGTGCATCCGTTTGAGGTACTTTAGTACATCCTTTTGATGGCCACATATATCTTCATATACATATATTAACAATACTGGAGCAACACCCCTAGCAGATTGTACCAATTGTGAATACAACAAATCAAGTAGCCAAATGCCGATAATGCTTTGCATTCTCCATCTTTGCCGAGTCAACAGAATATGGCGCAACAGAGATTTGTGTCCTTAGCAAGTTACTTTCATCACGAATGCCACTATGCAGAATGTGACTTATTATAGTTAGAGAGTTTAATTGCAAAAGTGATCTTGCTCAACTAGAAAGCTATAGAAAGAGGGAAAAGGCCAATTTAACTTAATTCTTAAACATGCGAAATCAAAGACTTGACAAAAGGTTCCAAGATTATGTGCTCTACTAGTAGTAGCATAGGCGGATAGACCACAAGCACTTCTCAAGTTAATACAAAAACAGTGGTATCTGCGTATGAGAGTATAGCCAGATTTGAGTATTTTGAGTTCAGAATCCATATACCTTCCTGTCCCACTCAGTTATCAAATCCATACGGTCGTACCCAACCAAATGCTACCTTAACACCAATGTCTATTCACATCCCTACTTTGGACTATCCATGTGTTCTTTTCAGCTCAATAAGTAGTGTATTTTTGTTGTTCACTTTTACTATTTTCTACAATCAACGGAGTGCTTTTACATTTTTTACATCAACTATTAAGTCACTGCCATGAGAGAGCAAGTTAATGATACCTAAACGGTCTGTCAACTAGTCAATTGTGCTGCAAATTATGAAAATGTAGTAACAATGCCGGATCATAAACAAAAATATCAATATTACACATAGACATTAGCAAATTGATCCAAATTTACTTTTTACGCTTTGCATTGTCTAAAGAATAATGGTTTATTTGCAAAAAAATGATAGATGTCTTAATTCTGAAATCAAGAAAGCAATATCATGTATCTTATTCAGTAATCACTAAGCGTTCTGCACATAATAAAAACCAATCTTTCAAACAGAAAGGTAAGAAAAGAACCTGCCTCACTCGATGCCAAGCCAGTTGACGAAATAGCTGTCGTGTAGAAACTAACGGTCGCCCACTAAGTGTTCTCCCCAAAACCCCAGCAAACAAAACTGTCTCATGATCCACAACCGACTTCCCGGCGACAAGACTACCATTTAACGCCTCATCATTTCTCACAACTCCCATTTTCCCATTCATCATAAACTCGACACCATTCTCCTGAAAACCACACAACATATAGTCCAACTCTTTTTCATACAAAGGAAGCACTTTTTTAGACAACATTGTTCCTAACATATCCGCGCCAATATTAACATCGAGCTTATACTCATTACCCGAAACCACAACCCCTATGACAAAATCACCCGATTAAGGATCATAATACTCCACTAAATATCCAAACACATTTAACTATTCTCGACAAAGTGACACTTTTGCTACTAATTGATATTGAGTTGGATTGCAAGTAATATCTAACTACTTATTGAACTTCTGAATAGAACAAGATAACATAAGCAATCAAAACTTCTTAAAATATCCCCTCATTTCAACCCACATTTATCTAGAAACACATAACACATATGTATTGGAAACTACATAATTGTCAACTAGTTTTGACAATAAGCTAAAGATTTTATAAACTAACACCAAAACTAGATCTCAACATAAACAGTTGATGCGTAAAATTAGTGCATCATACTTATAAATTTTTGTAGACACATTTTATCAAACACCTTGTGTGCAGCCTTCTTAAACACAATTTGTATCAATTTTTTCACAACCTTTTTTTCACATCATACTTAGATCAACAAAAAACACAAAAATCGAACAAATTATTCAAATACAATCAACATTAATTGATGATAACAGTAAAAATTATTAAAAAAACCTTACTTTCAAACTTAAATGATGAATCTGACATACTGGGAGTAGAATGGTGGAGAATGATGATGAACGGTGGGAATGATTATTGTGAACGGTGGGGAATGGTGGTGAATTGTGGTGAAGGCCGGTGGATATGCTGGTGAACTTGTGTGGAAGAAAACATGTTATCAGGGAAAAAGAAAAAGATAAAATGAGAAATAATAGGTATTATATATGATTAAGATATAATTGGTATGAATTTACAAAACAAACCTTTAGAAAATTAAAAAGTTTCAATCAAGTCCTTGTAGTTTGGTGTGAAAAAAGAGAGGGGATGAAGGCTTGATCCAACGGTTGTAGATTAGTTTTCTAGGTTTTCCACCGAGATGAGATTTTCTCATGATCCCATCTCTACACATATATATATATATATATATATATATATATAT
>BQNB010185560.1:0-12206 GCA_026074375.1 Tanacetum coccineum
ATTATTAGTCCCTACGTGTCACGCTATAAATGAACTAATGTAATTCCGGATATGTCACCATATTTTAAGGCTAACACATTCATTGTTGATTATAATCTATCTTAGGAGAAAATAAAGGTGATCTTATCGAATCCTAACTTAACACTTTACTAACTTACTGCTTAACAGCTCTTTATATACTAGTAGTCCATTGTCCAGATCTTTACCCAAGGAATCAGAACGTTATTTGTTAGTCCTAGTTCACCTGCTAGTCTACCTATTCACTAAACCAAGGGGAAAGACAAGTCAATATTTGTGATCCTATTATTCTAGATATATAAACGGCTACATGTAGTTCTATCCTGGACTTTAGCTAATGCTCTATTTGTATTCCTAAATCCAGTTGAATGATAGGTTAAACATATGCTTAAGCACATAAACGAGTATAAATTGATAAACATAATAAACACGCAACGAATAAGCAAACAACCAACATAAACATAACCAAACATTAAATTATCATACACATGGCTAATACCTAAAGTTATTAGCCGATAGTCATTGTAAACTTATACAAATATCATAGACAAATGATTAAAGTAATAAAAACCGAACGCGTATTTAGAGTATAGAGATTACAAAGGTTTTCCTATGGAATGGAGCACTTTGCAGGACCTTCTTGGCTTCTTAAATCTTCTGAGAATCGAACTTGGTGGTTAAAAGCATACCTAAAATGAGTTTTAAGGTTTTGTATTTATAGAGTCTAGAAAAAGGTCGATACGTCGTATTGAAATGGTTCATTACGGTGTATTAAGGTAACTTGACGTGGGCTCCACGAATAATATATTCCAGAATATTCTTGGATTGTCTGTGAATACGGCGTATGAGCTCTTCTGGATACGGTGTATAGCTCTCTTGTTCGTCATGGATGTCTTGTAAAGTTAGGGCACAGATACGCCGTATCTTCTTGCTGGATACGGCGTATTGAGGTAAAACCAGTTGGTTCTTCTTCGTTGACCAAAGTATTAATATATACGTATCGTTTGATGAGGATACGGCGTCTTCTTTAAATCGGTGGCAATTGGTCTTTATTAGTTCGGGACAAAAGTCTTTGATACGCGTAGCTTCTAGAAAAATACGACTAATGGTTGCCAGATAAGTAAACTATCTTGAACTCTTTGTTTGTGCTCCAAAATGCGTACTTTTTAGCTAACTTTCACGAAATGATTGATAATCATTGCAATTAATAAATATAAGCAATTAAGTACCAGTTTATAAGTAAATAGTGTAAAACGAGCAATAAAGACGGGATAAATGATGCTAAAAATAAAATAGATGTGTATTTTTGATGTCATCAAAATATTCCCCCCCCCACTTGAATCCTACTGTCCTCAAGTAGAACTTTAGAATTTTCTTATATAAATGTAATTCCTAACATATGTTTGGTGTTTTTCCTTTAAGCACTTTTTTCATTCAATTACTAGCACAGAACCAAACACCTCACTCAACTAATCTATGTGGTAATATTTAGTAATTCGCTCAATTGCTAGGTCGTGACGTGTATTCTATCATAAGCTTGGCAAGGATACACATCCCCCCACTAAAAAGCAAGGAGTAACCAAGTCTAAAAAGTGTAAATTGGGTTAAATGAGTAAGTTTATAAGGGTTTTTTGATCATTTTCTTTCTAATCTCTATCGATAACAATATTCCAGAAAAGGCGACAAAACCACAATAACAATCGCCCAAACCATGACTGCGACACTTTTGATTCGCTCACAAACTTAAATCGAATAAGCTTAAAGAATTAGGACAAGTAATATTTACCAAATAAGAAGTAAAACCAACAAGGGTGACAAAACCACATATACACAGTCAAATCCATGAATGAGACATATGTGATTGCTCACAATCCCCTTAATCAAGTAAAAACTAAGTTAGGAAGAAGAAATGATATAAGGGTATTGTGAATAAGTTTAACCCTTCAACCAACAGTAATACTCCAACAAGGGCGACAAAACCATACATACATATTCAAATCTATGAATGAGACACATATGATTACTCACTCCCTCATTCGAGCAAACCAAAGGAAGGTGATTTAGGAATGAGAACCATATATGGTGTAAACATAAAAGAACAAAACAAATAAATTAAGTCCCAACAAATAAGGAACTGTGTTGATAGCTAATTTCCCGACCATACCCATGAAAAATACACAAAATCATAGACTAACTCACGCTTTAACACGGAAACTCACGCTTTGGTAGACGTGAATTAGACACATGGATGTCTTGATCATAGATCAATAAAGACAAACCTTAGTTGGCGTTCCCGTAACGCCCAACTCTCAATCATCCATAATATAATATACAATAATAGTGGTGATATCTACCACTTTATACAAAAATACATAGTTGGTTTATATTGCGACCAACTAGAAATCATATACAACATAACTTTACATCGTTGGTTTATAGCACGTACCAATGAATAATCGATCATCATAAATAATGGAATCGGTTAAGTTTAGACGAACCGATTATCTCACAATCCTCTCCTTTTTTTCTCTCTTTTTTGTAATTTTCTGTTTTTTTGATTGTTTATTTATTTTTTTATTGTTATTTTTTTTAAACATAAACTAAAAAGCGAAATTTGGGTGTAAAATTTCACCACTTAACAAATACAATAAATCTGGATTGTATTTCCGATCATAATAGTAAAAGTAGTAAACACACGAAAAATAAAAGACAACTACTACTTTCACATTCCCATTGCATTGTGCAATTTCCCGACCTAACCAAAGAAAGAAAATACGCACACGAACACATGAAATACATACTTTTACACAAAAGCAACTAGCAACCAATTAAGGACTTAATCTACAGGGTCTGCTAAGGTGTAAAAGTGTAACGAAACAAATATCTGGTGGTGTAAGAAACGAAAAGAATGGCTCAGTAGATTTTTCTAGGGGTATCTTACTATAAAAATGAGAGTAAACAAAAGGATTTATACGGGGGTTAACTAACCAGTGTAGTTAGTTAATATCACAATATGTATATGCAATTGTAAGCAGTCCGAGAAATTTACCATTAAAAGTCACGCCATCTATATCAAATAGTACGTGTAAAATGGTGGAACTCGGATAGTATACCAAGCCAAGTTCTAAAGTTTACTACAGTCACCGGCACACTCATATATTTGTGGAATTTAGGTAAAAATTAGAAAATAGAATAGGCTTAATCCTCACAGTATGGAAATAAGGGTTATGTGTGCGGGTCATGTAACTAATAATCTCACAAAAATATGCTAAAAAATTAAATTTGAGCATAAATTAAGCATATTATTGTAAAAATAAGGACAAATAGTGTTCTAATTCTCCTCCCCCACCTGAGATATACAACCCTCACGTTGTATAAATATATCATGAAAAACAGGAAATTAAATAATTAGAACAAAAAACTCCCTTAAGATTTGCTCGGTATGATCCTCCATGTTGCGTATATGAGCAAGAATGTGTGTGCGAAAGCGGGTCTGAATCCTAGCATGACTACAACACTCATAGATTTCCATATAATAAACACACTACTAAATTCATTCATCTCGTTTAGTTAGTTCCTGTATTAATGCTCAGAAAACAAAAGTAATTCTATCTCCGAATAATCGTTAGTTAGGAAAAAAAACCAAAAACTAAAATTGTATAGGAAGTCGATAGACTGTATCCATGTTTCAGGATACACCATATTGAAACCTGTATGAAAATAATCCTAAGTACGCGTCAGATTTCGAATACGTTTATTCAAAATTTAGAATAGCCATACACAAGTCTGACAATAATGTTTTTAAAAGTGCAGGAAAATAAATTAAGATAACCCCATTGATTTTCATACGCCTATCCAAGGAAATAGAAACGCCGTAATCAAAAACCTAGGAAGACAGGACATCGATAACAAATAGAAAATTACATTCTAGGTTGTCTCCCGGTAACTACTTTTTGTTTAAAGAAAAGTCTTTAGATATACTTGCTCCCACTTTTACTTGTACGGTCACGGACTCACCCTTCGTTTCTTCTTGCAAAACATATCAAGGTAGGACTTGAGAACACATTTTCTTCGTTTGAACCCAATGACAAATCAAATACCTTGATATCGACATAATCCTCCGCTGTCCGAATGAGTACTTTAATTACCTTAAACGTTTCGATTTGCAAGTTGGTGGTTTCACGTAAGGAATTCCAAGTAGGTTACACCTTATTTCCTTGGATCTTTCATTTTCTTCGTTAACATAGTAAGGAGGATCTTTTTGAATCAAGTAGTCTTCTAAATCACCGATGTCATCATTGTCATCTTCCATAAGCTCATGTTCGTCAAACCACTCCTTATTCTTTTGAGCACCATCATCACAATTTTGAGGAGATAATTGAACTCCTTAAATGCTTTGCAAAGATGGTTCTTAAAGTGGAATATATCAGTATCATTCCTAAATATTTAACCAATCTCGTTTTCTTTCATCAAGTTCTCATCTCTAGGATTAGAAAGTTCATCATCGATTATCACCTCTTCATCATCTCCTCTCCTCCAATAATTCCATAGAGCATTCTTAGTATATCGATCCATTATCTTATGGTTGCGAAATTTTGAAGCTAACCAATTCCTGAATTCGATATTAGTTGGATCCCATTCGACTTTTGTGTTAGCTTCATTAGCTTCCATCTTTCCACCAGTACGAGAAGGTGGATAGTATTTCCCAAAAAAAATTCAGTCAGATCTACCTAAGTAGTAATAGAACTATCAGTTTCTTCCATCAACCATTTACTTGCACCTCCAATAAGTGAGATAGGGAATACGCTAAACCTAAGTTGATCATGAGTTACATTGGGTATATCGAGCGAATCAACTATCTTAAGAAATTTTTCAATATGTTCCACTGAATCTTCTCCATTTGTCCCACTAAAAGCATTATCGCGCAACTCTTTGAGAAATTGACCATTCAATTCAAACCTAGCTTTCTCATTAACTTTCGGTCTAGCAATTCCGAAGTCATAATCTTCTCGGATCTTATTCATGTATTCCTCCATAGTTGGTCCCTGCATTGTTTCTGTGTTTTCTTCATCAAACTGATCTTTAGGATCAAAAAAATAGGTCGAGTTTCGGTGAACTCGAATAATCAAGACTCGTTGTCTTGAAAAGCTTCCTTGTTGAATGTATCACGCGTTCAGGTTCTTCGTAAGGTGTAACTAGTTTCTTGTTCGAACTCCTGGTCATGCACCACCTAAAATAGAGGATAAACAATCAGTATGATAGGCTCGGAAGAAAGAAAATACAGAAAACTAAACACGAGAACGGAATATGAAAAATTAAGCTTGTTGTTGTATCAGATGATCGATACACTGTATTCAATTGACTAAATACGCCGTATTAATCATTTGAATCAGAATACGTTGTATCAATATCGAAAAGGGGATACGTTGTATTCAATGAGATGAATACGTCGTAACGATTATTCGATTAGAACAAATACAACAAAGAAAAATAATGCAGAAAAACAAATAAATATGCAAAATATACAATGTGAACTAAAACAATAATACAAACAATTAAAATACAAAATTTTACACTAAACTAAAAATACTAATAAATAAGAATTAAACAAACTCACTCCCCAGCAGCAGTGCTAAAACTTGATGTGTTTTTTCATGTGTAGGTAATTTATTATTCAAGTTTTCCTATTTATATTTTGTCGACTTTACCTATTAACAAACTCTAACGGCCAGTGTACCCGATCAGTTGTAGGTTTGTTGGTAAGTAGGGTGTCCATCACTAAGAGCGAGTGTTAACACTTAAATCAATCAGTATTTTAGTTATCTATGTTAATCCTAATTTATCCTATGTTAGATCTATGTTAAACCTAAACTAACGCAAAAGGGGGGTTTTCTGCCTGAGAGACTAGCACGAGTTTTGGGTTTATCCTGATCTAAGTTTGATGACAATTAAAATGCACAAGTTGATAAGCAGAAGATAAAGAAGCAGTCAAGCCTAATGTAAGGAAAATGTATTAGCCAGTTTAATCAAATAAAACGCACGTATTGTTTATTAGTGCAATCATTGTTTTACTTCGTTGGTGATATATCATTCCTAAGTTTAGGCGGGACTTCCTCCTAAACTCTAGATTCGGCAATTCTGTCATAATTAACCAAACCCGCATAAAGTGTTCACAGTCGATTATAATATATCTTAGGAGACGATAATGGTGATAATATCAAATCCTAGTTCATGGAGACTTTACTAACTTACTGCTTAACGGTCGTTTATATACTAGTAGTCCACTATCCAGATCTTTACCCAAGGAATCAGAACGTTCTTTGTTAGTCCTAGGCCACCTGCTAGTCTACCTATTCACTAAACCAAGGGGAAAAATAGGTTAATATTTGTGATCCTATTATTCTAGATATATAAACGGTTGCATGTAGTTCTATCTCAGACTCTAGCTAACGCTCTATTTGTATTCCTAAATCCAGTTGAATGATAGATTAAACACATGCTTAAGCACATAAACGAGTATAAATTGATAAACATAATAAACACGCAACGAATAAGCAAACAAACAATCATAAACAGAACCAAACATTAAATTATCATAAACATGGCTAATACCTAAATGTATTAGCTGATAGTCATTGTAAACTTATACAAATGTCATAGGCAAACAATTAAAGCAATAAAAACCGAACGCGTATTTAGAGTATAGAGATTACAAGGGTTTTCCTATGGAATAAAGCACTTTGCAGGACCTTCTCGGCTTCTTATATCTTCTGAGAATCGAACTTGGTGGTTAAAAGCATACCTAAAACAAGTTTTAGGGTTTTGTATTTAAAGAGTCTGGAAAAAGGTTGATACGCCATATTGAAAGGGTTAAATACGGCGTATTGGGGTAACTTGGTGTGGGCTCCATGAATAATATATTCCAGAATATCATTGGATTGTCCGTGAATACGACGTATGAGCTCTTCTAGATATGACGTATAGCTCTCTTTTCGTCTTAGATATCTTTTGAAGTTGGGGCACGGATATGCCGTATCTTCTTGCTGGATACGATGTATTGAGGTAAAACCAGCTGGTTCTTCTTCTTTGACCAAAGTATTATATACGACGTATCGTTGATGTGGATATGACGTATTCTTCAAAGTCAGGCAATGGTCTTTTAGTTCGTCAAAGTCTTGGATATGGCGTATACTTCTAGAATGATACGGCGTATAGGTTGTCAGATCAGTAGACCTTCTTGAACTCTTCGTTTGTGCTCTAAAATGCGTGCCTTTTAGCTAAACTTCACTAAATGCTCGATAATTACTGCAATTAATAAATATAAGCAATTAAGTACCAATTCATATATAAAAGAATATAAAACGAGCAATAAAGACAGGATAAATGATGCTATAAAATAGATGTTATTTGATGTCATCAAATATCCCTCCACTTGAATCCTACTTGTCCTCAAGTAGACTTTAGATTTTCTTATGAAAATGTTTTCCAAACGAATGTTTAGGATTTTTCCTTTAAGAACTTTTTCATTTAATTACTAGCACACAACCAAACACCTCACGAAAGGGGAAAATGAAATCACTCAAATCACTCAACTAATCTATGTGGTAACATTTTAGTAATTCGTTCAATTGCTCGGTCAGCTTGGCAAGGAAACACATCTCCACCACTAAAGCTAAGGAGTAACAAGTCTAAAAAGGCAAATTGGGTTAATATGATAAGGTGTAAGGGTTTGATCATTCTTTCTAATCTCTATCGATACCAATATTCTAGAAAAGGCGACAAAACCACAAATGCAATCGCAAATCCATGACCGCAACACTTGTGATTGCTCACTCCCTAACTCGAATAAGCTAAAGAATAGGACTAGTAATCTTCACCAATAGTAGTAAACCAACAAGGGCGACAAAACCACACATACACAGTCAAATCCATGAATGAGATATGTGATTGCTCACTCACTCATTTGAGTAAAACCAAAGGTTAGGATGAAGAATGATATAGGGTATGGAATAAGTAATCCTTTACCAACAGTAATACACCAACAAGGGCGACAAAACCATACATACACATTCAAATCCATGAATGAGACAAATATGATTGCTCATTCCCTCATTCGAGCAAACCAAAGGTTAGGGATTAGGAATGGGAAACATATAATTGGTGTAAATAAAGGAACAAAACAAATAGATTAAGTCCAAATAAATAGAGAACAATGTTGCTAGCTACTTTCCCGACCATACCCATGAAAAAGACACAAAATCATAGACTAACTCACACTTTAACACGGAAACTCACGCTTTATTTGGTAGACAAGAATTAGACTCAAATATGTCTTGATCAAAGATCAATAAAAACAAACCTCAGTTGGCGTTCCCGTAACGGCCAACTCCCAATCATCCATAATATAATATACAACAATAGTGGTGATATCTACCACTTGATACAAAAATACATATTTGGTTTATATTTCCACCAACTAGAAATAATATACAACATAACTTTACATCGTTGGTTTATAGCACGTACCAATGAATAATCGATCCTCATGAATAATAAAATCGGTTAAGTTTAGACAAACAGATTATCTCACAATCCTCTCCTTTTTTCTCTTTTTTTGTATTTTTTTAATCATAAACACTAGAAAACGAAATTTGGGTGTAAAATTTCACCACTTCACGAACATGATAAATCTGGATTCTATTTTCGATCATACTAGTGAAAGTAGTAAACACACGAAAAATAAAAGACAACTACTACTTTCACATTCCCATTGCATTGTGCAATTTCTCGGCCTAACCAAAGATAGAAAATACGCACACGAACACAAATGAACGTTTGCAACGTTAGTCCTTTATATTAACGGTTGTTTATTTTTTTTATAATTATTTTTTAAATTTATACATGTTTTTATATAAATATTTATAAACACATATTTTTATACACACATTTTTATACACACGTTTTTATACACACATTTTTATACACGTTTTTATATAAATATTTATAAACACATATTTTTATACACATATTTTTACACACATATTCTTACACACGTTTTTATAATGACACATTTATAACATCGGTTTTATACACACAGCAAAGACTTTTATACAAACGTTTTTATACACAGGCACAATTTTTATACTCATTTATTATACACGTTTATACATACATTTTTACAACGAAATTTTTATACACACATTTTTATACACATATTTTTATACACGTTTATATACTCATAAGTTTAGTTTAGACACAGAGCGCGAACCTATTTTTATACACAATTTTAATACATATTTTTAATATCACGTATATTTTTATACATGTTATTCTAGTATATATATATATGACTATATATATATATATATATATATATATATATATATATTATATATATATATATATATATATATATGATATAATATATATATATTTATACACATATTTTATACAATATTTTTATACACAGTGTTTATACAACACAGTTTAATACACAATTTTTTATACACATTTTGTTACATCATTTCTTATACTCATTTTATAAAGGGTATAATATGTATGTGTTTAAAAATATTTGTATAAAAATATATATAAAAATATGTGTAAAAATGTGTGCATAAAATCGTGTATACAAGGGTAGAGAAAACTTGCTATTAAAACAGATGTATGAAAACGTGAGTAAAAAAACGCAGTATATAAAAACGTGGTGTCAAAAAGTTTCACAGTACCAAAAAAAACGGGAAAAAACATTTAGAAAAAGTTCCCGCGTACCAAAACGAACATTAGAGAGAAATATTAAACATGCCACGTAGGATTTTTTCCCGTTGTATAACGTTTTTTCCGTTGCCAGTCAAGGTTGTGCAAATTAACACAAAACTGAAAGTTCGTTACATTAAAGGTGGTAACAAACACAAGTTCCCGCGTACCAAAACGAAACATTTAAGAAAGTACGTTGCTATTGTACGGCTAAAACCCTTTTATTTATTTATTTATCATAAACATAAATAACAAAAATAAGGTGTAAAACTTCACCGTTTCACCATCATAATAAATCTGGATTCTATTTCCGATCATAATAATGAAAGTAGTAAACACACGGATACACCGTATTGGACTCTTTCAATACGGTGTATCGACCAAATTCCAGAGCATATAAATACCAAACCCTAAATACGAACACATGATATACAATACTTTACACAAAAGTAACTAGCAACCAAAATACGACTTATTCTACTATGGTAGGCTAAGGTGTAAAGGTGTAACGAAACAAATATTTGGTGGTGTAAGTAAATGAAAGGAATGGCTCAGCAGGTTTTTCTTGGGGTATCTTACTCTTAAGATGAGAGTAAACAAAAGGATTTATACGGAGGTTAACTAACCGATGTGGTTATTTAATATCACAATATGTGTAGGCTTTTTGGTGTAATCCTAGAAATTTACCAGTTTAGAAATGTTACTCCATCTATTTAAAAATAGTGCTTATTATTGTGGTCTTAAGTAGTATACCAAGCCAAGTTCTAAAGTTTACTACTGTAACCGGCACACTCATATTTTTATGGAATTTAGGGTAAAAATTGGGAAACGGATAAGGCTAAATCTTCACAATTGGAAATTAGGGTTATGTGCGCGGGTCATGTAACTAATAATTTCACAAAAATATGCTAAAAAATTTCAAATTTGACATAAATTAGGCATATTATTTGTAAAAATAAGGACAAGTAAGTGTTCTTATTCTTCTCCCCACACTTGAAATATACAACGACCTCGTTGTATAAATATAACATGAAAAATAGGAAATTAAAGAATTAGAACAGAAAACTCCCTTAAGATTTGCTCCGTATGATCCTCCATGTTGCGTATATGAGCAAGGATGTGAATTGTAAATGCGTCTGAATACCAACATGACTACAGCACACATAGTTTCCAGAAAATAAGCACACTAAATTCTTTTAATTGTCCAATAAGGTTCATGTACTAATGCTCAAAAAACAAAAGAAATTCTATCTCCGGATAATTATCGGTTAGAAAATAAAAACTATAAACGAAAACTGTACTGGAAGTAGATACGCCGTATCCATGTTTCAGGATACGGCGTATTGAAACATGTATTAAAAATCCTAAGTACGTGTCAGAGGTCGAATACTCTATATTCGTTTAACGAATACGTCGTATCGACAAGTCAGACAATAAAGTTTTAAGTGCAAAAAAATAAAATGGATAGCGTCCAGGTGGGGTCAATACGCTGTATCCATGGAGTTTGAATACACCATATCGATTACCTATAAACTGAAAATTACATTCTGAGTTGTCTCCCGGCAAGCACTTTTGTTTACATAATAGTCTTTAAGTTAGACTTGCTTTAGCTTCTACTTGGTACGTGTCACGGACCATCCTTCGTCATTCTTTCTGAAAATATCCTGGTAGACTTGAGATACGTTTTCTTAGGTTCGGACCCAAATGTCATATTCGTATTCCTTGATTGTGACATATTCCTCCGCTGGTCCGAATGAATATTTAACTACCTCGAACTACTTTGATTTGCATGTTGGTAGTTTCACGTAAGGAATTCCAAGTAGCTTGCATCTTCTCTCCTTGGATCTTTCTTCTTCTTCGTTAACATAGTAAGGAGGGTCTTTTCGAATCAAGCCGTCTTCTAAATCACCGATGTCATCATCGTCATCTCCCATAAACTCATGTTCATCAAACCATACATGCTTCCCTTGAGTTTCATAATCACTGTTTGTTCTTGCACGATCATTAAATATTCTAAAAACATCAAAATAAGGGTTATAGTTAGAATTAGCATCGGCTCCTATGTGGGATGCACGCTCAAAATCTTCCCATTTGTTAATAGGCGAACAATGAGTCCTAGTATTATCACTTGATTCTTCATCTACCCCTTTTGATCCCTCGAAGATGGCTTTACTATTTAAGGCATCGTCTTTCAATTCACCCTTTTCAAGATTTTCATACCATCCATAACTCTCGAAGTAAATCATGTCCCCACTCTGAATCACTCCGAGTAAATCTCCACCATCGCAATATTTTTCCTTTTTCCAATTGCAAGTAGGCCGCTTATCATGTCTATTCTTGAAGCGAAATGGCTTGCAAACATGTTCATTATCGTCACTAGGTTCCATCCAAGGTCTATAATCCAACCATGGCATATTAGCCACCCATGGAAC
>BQNB010185561.1:0-12206 GCA_026074375.1 Tanacetum coccineum
ATATCGAACCGTGCCAAAAAAAGAAAATAGTCGATAAAAAATCAGCCCGTCCCAACGCAATTTTTTTTTCCCAGAAGCATAAAAAAAAAAAAAAATATTCGGGAAAAAATTAGTCCCGCCACAACGCATCGGCTCAAAAAAAAAAAATCCGAAACGTAAAAAAAATTATTCGAGAAAAAATTAGCCCCGCCGCAACGCGCGGGTTCTTTTGCTTGTTTGTTCACAAGTGTTGCAAAGAGTATATCTTATTTTATAAATAAAAATAAAAATTCGGACTCCCTCCCGCTCCTCCAAAATGAAAATATATTAAATTCCCCGCCCCTCCCGAAACAAATAAGTTTTCCCTCTCTCACCTAAAAAAAAATTTTTAATCGCCCTAACCAGTAACCACTTTCCATTGATCCTTCTTCCTTTATTCATACGATCAGACACACTCCTATTTCTCCACCAACGTTGAAACATCATAATCAATTTTGAAACCATGTTTTATAGACTCTGAAGACTTTATCATGCTAACAACACTAATCTGACTGCATTTTAATATATTCATATGTTTGATTGTGTTTTATTATGTCATTCTATTAAATTGATTGAACCCGAAATTGATATTCTTTTTTGTCCTTGTCCAAGAAGCCTAATTATTCTGTCAAAGTATAAATTATTAGTGCTAGTTGAAACGGGTCGTGTCGTCTTGGCCAATCCAAAACTAGTTTACTGACTTATTGTTAATATACGACATGATGCATCAAAATATGATACAATAGTTATATATATTTCTTACTTAAGCGATTAAGGAGGCTATAGAGATTAAATTATACTTCGGGTGACTCTCGACCCGTTTTCCCCTAAACTGTATTTGTGATAACCCAAGTTGACCCGTTCACAAGTACTCTATCATGTTTGATTTTTTTCAACTCTTAGTTCAGTAATTTGTTGCTAAACAAGACGTCTCGAGAATCCTTGGTTGGTGCTTATTATAGTTATTAGCTACTTGTAAAGTTGTATGCTGTGTTTAAACATGATTAGAGGTACACTTGTGTCATGTTATCATTTATGCTCGTATTCTTGATCACCGCTAACATACTTCTTGCGTTATGCAGTTTTAACAAAGGGATGGATTTGAAGTCAGTCACGGATGTATTTTTTATAAAATTCATCCACATAGTGGTTGTTCTATTGTTTTATAGAGTTCCTTACCAATACCCTATAATCGATCTGGATGTAGGTATTGTCAATGATATCAAGGCTATTTGGGTGACATTCGGATTATGCATTCATATTGAGGCTGTATTATAATCGGATTCGTTACTTACTCCCTACAGGTTCAAAAGGTTTATCTATTTTCAATATATCTCTGCTTATAGTTAGTTTTGATGTTTAGTGGGGGTGGGGGGACGTCGCTGATATGGTTTTGTTCTTGTGTTGAAGATATATCTTTTAAGCTTTTTAGAGTTCATCAAGCTTTGTATCAAGTGTAGGCATGTAGCCATAGGTGAGCTTGAATTCAATATTATTTTGAGCTTTCTGAAAATCTGATTATTGTTATGTTGTGACCACCAACAGCTGAACATAGGCTTTTAACGGGACAAATATATTGTGAACTTTTCAAGCAAAGAAGCTGAAGCTTGTGGAACACCTGCAATACTTTCTTCTGAATGTGGAACAACAGCGTCCACATGCTCAATATCATTTACCTGACAAGGTTAGTTTACTCATTGAATGATAATATCTTTTGATTCACTTTTAATATGACTTTGGGATCTAGATGTTTAGTAGATAATGTGACGATACATAAGTAATCACACCTTTGGGCTAATTTGGAAGAATTTTCCAACTTGTTAGTTTTGTTTCCTGTGATTCTTAGAATTATATATAAAATAAATATGAAGTTGACGGACAAACGACCCACATGGCGCTTTTTGACCCAAAGATGCTCCAACAGTATAACGTTAACAAACTGAACCTTCCTATTTTCAATCTCTATTTTTTACCAACAAAAATATTCAAATATGATATTTACCAAGCATCTGGTGTATCCGTGTATATGGTAAAATATGTTGTATGTTGCTGAGTTTGGAAAGTAAAGAATATAAAAGCAATTCTTCTTGATATTACGGCTCAATGGTTAATCTTCTTGAGCTACTGCTTATTAAATTTTTACTTAAGGTGTTGCGATGTGGTCGAGTGATATATTTTTTTGGCTCAGAGGGGTTCTATTTGGATATTTATTGAATATAACCCCTATAACAATGCCAGCTAACCTATTTTTCTCCATACAGTAAAGATAAACCAACTAACAATATTCTTTATTATTTTCATTTGTACCAGGGTATGTTTGTCAAGCCGAGAATGGAGATTTGCAAAGATGAATTCAAGATTTCTAGAATTGTTAATTTGATAACTTTTTTTCTTTTTCACTTGACATTCTATGTTGGTTATTATACATTTGACAAACTTGTCTTACTACAATACGATTAAATCTATGATCTGTTATAGTATATGCAGTCGAATTTTTGAGATGTGTTATAAAATATTGTCAATATATAACATTGTATTACATGAAAGAAAAGTGCTACAAATGATAACAAAAGTGTTGTCTTATATAGTGGAAAACAATCATAAATGTGGCACCTGATAGGACAAAGTGTTGCATAGTAAATGAGAAAGTGCTGCCCTTGAGCATAAAAACGTCGTGTTTGTGCCAAAAAAGCGTTGCATTTGACTTTGAAAAGTGACGCATTTGAGAATATAAAATGTTGCATATTTATGTTTAAGTGTTGCATTGAAGTATAACAAGTGTTGCATGTTGGTGTAAAAGTAAGTGTTGCAATTGAGTATAAAAGTGTTGTGTTTAAGTGTTAAAAGTGTAGCAAATTAAAGTGTACACTTGCTAAATATAGGCAACACATTTAAAAAATGTTGCGTATTCTAACACAAAGTGTTGCTTATACCTAAGGCAACGTTACATAATGTAACACTTTGTTAAGTGTCACATTATACATAATGCAACATTTAAATAACAAAATACAACACTTAAGGGGTGTTGCTTTTGCCTCATTTTGTAGTAGTGATAAAAAAGGGGTCAATAATTGGTATCAGAGAAGAAATCATCATATACCAAGATTAGATTTTCGTGTTCTTATTTTGAATCAAACCGTAACATTTTTTTCGACCAAAAACAGTTTGCAAATCCGATTAAACACAATCACAGAAATCATTTTGTGTTTTATCAAACATTTGTATCAGGAGATTCCAACTCTTGTCACCAAGGGATTAATCACTTTCGTGATTTAATCATCCGACAACAAAGGGTTTCATCCCTTGCAAAAAAAAACTGCTATCAGAACATAACCGAAAAAATATAGCCCGAAACAAAATCAAGGTTAAGGCACGGTTACAAGTTTTCATAGATTCAAAACACAAAAAAAACCACATAATTTGGATAAACTAAGTCATCATCAAAAGGGACGAAAATTAAACCATCAAAAAAGGGAACGAACACACCTTTTGAAGAATCAATAATCGAACCCGATAGAATCATCAATTGATTCTCGTTTATCCAAAAAACGCCCAAAATCAAAGGACGTTAGAAGATCCCCAAATCTGCTGCGAGAACCTAGATTTTCGCACAACTAAATTGAGGAACCCAGTGGTTACGAACACAAGCCCAGAAGAAGGACGGTTATACCACCCATAATATTCGACAGTTAATCACAACAGATGAGAAAGATCAGAAGGCCTCAAGGAGACGAACTCCCCAAAACAAAAGAAAGGGGCAGACATAATAAGAGAAAAGGGACACTAGGGTTATTTACCCTAACAGGTTTTATAAATAAATAAAACCGTTTCACCCCCTCCACTATTTTATTTCTTCTATATAATTCTGTTTTAGTTTTATATAGATACATAGTTATAGTTTTTAGAAAAGTTACCCCTTAGTTTTAAGTTTTATATCTTTTCTAAACCCGTAGATAGAAAATATAGTAACCTAGTGATTACACTGCTTACTATATCGAGAGAATAATTTTTAAGGAGTAATTAACCTTAGGTTATTCGACTTAGAATATAAAATCCCCAAGGATAGTTTTTGGAAGAAAACTAGTCCCCGTTAAGTTTGATAGGCACAAAGCCAGAGTACTCACCACAAAATTCGACACACTTAGTGTTAGATATTTTTATTTTGGAGATTTTAGATAATATCCTAGAGATATGACAAAAGAAAGTGGAGATACTTCGAAAAAGGAAGTAAGTACTACAAGTACACCCCAATTCCAATGTCCAATATTAAAACCCTCGAATTACTCATTATGGGCAATTCGAATGCAAATCATTCTCGAAGCAAATGGTTTATGGGAAATGATAGAACCAGATGATAAAACCCAAGCAGACAACAAAAAAGATAAGACTGCTATCGCATTCCTTTACCAAGCCTTACCAGAAGAACAATTGCTTCAAATCACAAAACACAAAACCGCGAAAGCCATATGGAATGCCTTAAAAACTAGACACATAGGAGAAGAAAGAGTACAACAAGCAAGGTTGCAAACACTCAAATCCGACTTTGAGATGTTACACATGAAGGAAGACGAGACCATCGAAGACCAGACGAAGCCTTCACCGCAAAACTAACAACCTTAGTAAACAAAGCAGCCAGTCTAGGGCACACAATGGAAGACGAAACACTAGTACGCAAACTACTAAACGCCGTACCCGATAGGTATCTGCAAATAGTTGGCGTTTTTTTTTTCCAATAAGCAATACCATATTTAAGTGAAATGAGATAGAAGAAAGCGAATTGGAAGACCTTAAGACTTATAAAGAAAGAAATAAGTATAATTATAGGCAAACAAGTGGACAATCAAGAAGAGGTATTGATGTTCACGAACATCTAATGAAAGACATGAAGGCCAAGGAAAACCTTTTAGAGAACATGGTCGGGGAAGATTTAACCAATCACGAGGCCAAGAAAATAACAGATTCAGATCAGAAAGGAAGAACAAGAGACTGGGAAGATGGGAATCATCACAAATAATATTCAAGAAGAAACAGACAAGCAACTCAAATAAATTTACTCATGAAAGGAAGAGTCTATGCTTCAAATGCAAGAGCTATGGGTATTTTGCAAACAAATGTCCATTCAAAGAAAGAAGAACAATCCAATCTACATTGAGAGAATACTTAAGGAAACCACATTAGTAATGGCAAATTATTTGAAGATCAAGCACCAGAAGTTTCATAACCAAGTAGACTCACGAAGCAAGAAATGGAAGTAATTCCATTCAGCTTCAAATTCCAGTAGTCCAAACATGAAACAACAAGGAGTTTGCAGAGCAAATAAACTATGGATGGTGGTGTAACCGAAAGCATGAGTCGACCTAGAATTAAGGAAGATATATAACGCTGGCCTAAGAACAACCAATAGTAATGACAAATGTGTTGGTAGTATAACCAACCAGAAACATGATCAATCAGGATTTATGATAGATCACAACAACAAAGGTGGAAGCAACCAGAAAAATATGATCAACCTGGACTTAAGGAAGATCAACAACCAATGAAGTGTGAAAGTAACCGACAGAAAAAAAATGATCTACTGGATGTAAGGATGATCACAAGCACTAGAAATCAAAGCGATTGTGATTAAGGGGGAGAATATTGGGCCAAACCCAATCATTGGGTTAATCCCAATCTGCTGGAAGTTTAAAAGCAGTTACAAAAGTTAGTTAGCAGTTACAAAAAAACAGTTATATAGCAGTTAGTTACAAGGAAGGGACATGTCTGTTGGACAGAATGAACCAACACAACCTTTCGTTCATGACTTTTCGATATGTATAAATAGATAGGCATGTAAACAAACATCGATAATGATGACAGATTTATAGAAATAAAGTTTATTTCATTGTTTTGGTATATCTTGATCATAGATCCATAAAAAGGGGGCCAACAGGGCTCACTTATTCAAATCATGGGCTACTACACGTCATCCAATGGTCTGGTATTCTTTGGAAACTAGTAGATAAGCTATAGTACAACTGATGAACCAAAGCCAGATTACTGGTTAAGTTTATTGATATACTTTATCGGTTACCAAGCGACTTTTTCCTCTAAAAGGCTCGGGCGCCATGCTTGGTAAGGATCCATGAACACCACCAGACAACACAGTGTGTTCATTTACCTTTGATAGCCCACGATCTCTTATCTAGCAAGTAAGAATAATGCACAACTTAAACTCTGCAATTATTATAAACTGTGTTAACAATGATATTTCGATAGTATGTGCTTGAAGGTATAGGAAGCTTGCCATGAAGTGGCATCCTAATAAGAATCCTAATAATAAAAAAGATGATGAAGCTAAATTTATACAGATTTCTGAAGCTTATGGTAGCTAAACTGTGATATTTCTCAAGTATGTGCTAAAAACAACTCTGCTTATTTGAAAAATCTATACCAGTTTATTAAGCAATGTCAAACATTCCGTGATATTGAACTGGTTTTCTGTTAATTAAGTACAACAACTAGTACTGTACAATTTAGATGGGATGACATAAAGAGTTTATTGGTATCTTAAGCAAGAAAAAAGAGCAACGTATGACCATTACAAGATTACTGTGTACATGTTGTGTCAACTAGTTAAGTTTATTGATATACCTTATCAGTTACCAAGTGACTTTTTCCTCTAAAAGGCTCGGGTGCCATCCTAGGTAAGGCTTCACGAACATCACCAGACACCACATTGTGTTCTTTTACCTTTGATATCCCATGATCTCCTATCTGGAAAGTAAAAATGCACATTTATATCATATAATGTTAACTTGTATCATATATGATTGCAACTTTTTTACTTCACCACACTAAAACAAAAAGTAGCGATATTAATAGGAAAATATGTAAAGACATAATGTAGGTAAAAAATTAATTAAAACAAAACTTCTTGATGTGCTTGAAGGTATAGGAAGCTTGCCATCCGCTTTTGCTTTAACTTTTGGTGACTTGACTTCTCCATCCGCTTTTGCTTCAACTTTTGGTAACTTGACTTCTCCCTCTCTTGATTTCTTTGAGTTCCTTCTGTAGTCATCTTTCTCTATTCCTTTGGTTTACATCAAGACGACAAGTAATCAACCAGATAACATTCCAAAAAAAAATAGGATTATATCTTTCTCTGTTCCTTTAGCTAAAGAATATAAGAAGTAAGAAGTAAGCATTTGAAAATACACAAATTCAGTTTCTCGACTACAACCAAATTCTGCATTATATACATTACCATAACAACTAAAATTCAGTAACACTTTCCTCACACATAATAAACTATCAGACCTTGAATTCACTGTTTCGCATATCAATACAGTCACAACATCAGACATCATCCGTAATAATGCCAACTCTCTACTTACATTAATTAACTAAACAAACAGTCACTTCATCATCCAAACATGCGCGTCTTAACTATCATCAAAACATCATCCACACCTTCGCATTATTTGCATCAGCATAACAACTAAATTTCCAAAACATCATGCACTATAATAGCAGAATACATTTAGCATACCTATGTAGAGTCCCACCTTTCCAATAGATAAAAATACACTACAGCATACCTATGTAGAGTCCCACCTTTCCAATAGATAAAAATACACTCCAGCATTTAATATCAAACGTATTACTTTCGAATCTCTCATCGTATAGCTTTTACAATAACTCATACTATAAACTTAATCATCACATTTCTGTCGGAAATACCAAGCAATCATAACAATTCTAAATCCGAAATCGTAACTTTAACCTCAAAGCTAGCATACCTACATATAGTCCCACCCCTTCAACTCTTAATATCAAACTTATCTATTTTGAACTTTGGTTACAAAATTTTACAGGCGCCAAATATGAACTTAATCATCACATTTCTGTTATAAAAAACTAAAGCATTCATAAAATTATAAAACCGAAATAGTTCATTCAACATCGAACTTTCAATGATTCAATCATCATCATTATCGGCCGAATAATTCAACACATAAATCGTACTAACACGATATGCACTAGTGAGGCAACATATAATAATGATTACAAGATTCATTCAGTTGTAAATTTTAAAGCCAAAATCGACGACCTCGAACACTAAATTTTACATTATTCTACCCATAAAACCTAACTAACACCACATGCATTAGTGAAGTGGGTGCCGATAAGGTTCATGTTTCTCACCTTCAATTTGCGGATGATGCTCTTATATTGGGTGATTGGTCTAAGCCTAATATTGAGAACTTGTCTAGAATCCTCACTTGCTTCCATCTTGCATTCGGCCTCAAAGTTAACTTCAACAAGAGTAAGCTCTTTGGCATTGGTACCTCTCAACTTGAGCTCAACTATTTTGCTACCACCATCGGGTGTGTTCCTTCTCATTTCCCATGTACTTACTTGGGTCTTCCCATTAGCGCCAACATGGCAAGATGTGCAAAGTGGGACCCCTTAATTGATCGTTTTCATAAACATTTATCTAGATGGAAAGCAAGAACTCTCTTAATTGGTGGTCATTTAACCTTATGCAAATCTGTTTTAAGAAGTTTGGGGGTGTATTACTTCTCTACTTTTATTACTTCTCTACTGTTAAGGCTCTTAAAACTATTATTAATAGGCTTGAAGGTATTCGTAGAAAATTCTTTTGGGGTGGGTCTTCGGATACTTATAAAATTCCTTGGATTGCTTGGAATAAGGTCATCTCTTCTCCTAAACAAGGTGGTCTCGGTATTGGCAGCTTAGTAGTAAGCAACCAAGCTTTGTTGGCCAAATGGTGGCGGAGATTCTTGATTGAAGATAATGCCTTGTGGTGCAAAGTTATTCGCTCCATTCATGGTCCTCAAGGAGGCCTTCATGATGCATCCTTAATTCGAAGCAAATCTGGTCCATGGTATCAAATTGCTAAGCTTAAGGAGGACCTTCTCAACGACTATGGGGTTAACTTACACTTAATTTTCAAAAAAAAAGATTGGTAACGGGTGAGTCTACACGTTTTTGGTTGGATAATTGGTTGGGTGGTCCTACTCTTAAAGAAACTTTCCCTCACATTTTTCGGTTAGACAATCAACCGAATTGTTTGGTGTATGATCGGGTTCCTGACAATAATGCTCTAAGCCCCAACACCCCTGGCCATTCTAGCAACATTTTACCTATTCATCTTCGCTTTAATTGGGCATGGACAAGGCCTATCAGATCCAATATTGAGCACGCCGAAATTGTGGATATTTCAAACATGCTGTCTAATTTGGTTCTTTCACCCTCATGTGACATTTGGGTTTGTTATTGATGATACAAGAAGCTTTTCGATTCATAGTGCTGAGGACTCACATTACTAATATCTACTTATCAGTTTGGATCAAATCATCCAAGATGAAATCAAAGTTAGTTCCTATCAAAGTCCAATATAGCTTCTTGGAGAATCGCCTAAAGGGGAGACTCCCGACTAGAATCAACCTTGACTTAATTCAAAAGGGAGGTATTGACCTGCACTCGTTTTTTCTTTTTCTCTTTAGGTCGTTCGCCCTCTTTGTGATGATGATTTAGAGAGGAACATCACGTTCATTCATTGGCCGCAGTGCAATACAAGGTTTGTTGGATGTCTTAAAGATGGTGTGGGAATTACCTGATGCTAACTTCTCAACCATCAATGAATTGTTCTCCCTTGCTGATCATACTCATCTCACACCCAACCAGGTAGGCTGTTTTAATGCAATGATTCACACAACCCTTTGGTTCCTTTGGCGTGCAAGAAATGATCTCGTCCAGATAAAGACTTAATCCTAGATTTAAGAATTGTTTCCTTAATTGGATATAGTGGTTTTGCAATCCTTATAACACTCTTTTCTCCACTTTGTAATTATGTTTTTCTAACTCCTTGCTAGCTTTTTAATCAAATTGTTGTTCGGAAAAAAAGGCTACATTTCTATACATACGAGTTTATATAGAACGATTACACATTCATGTTGCGAAGAGTGTTATATCGTTTTGTTAATTGCACATTTTTATGTGGCTCATGATTCCTACTCAATAATGCATGAAATGCTTCACTCATAAACATGCGTACTCGTCTAGTATAACATAATTAACTTATAATAAATTAAAGTTGAATTTTCTATTTCAGTTACACTTGTAAAGTGAATAAATAACTTATAATAAATTAAAGTTGAATTTTCTATTTCAGTTACACTTGTAAAGTGAATAAATAACTTATAATAAATTAAAGTTGAATTTTCTATTTCAGTTACACTTGTAAAGTGAATAAATAACTTATAATAAATTAAAGTTGAATTTCTATTTCAGTTACAACTTGTAAAGTGTATAAAAATGCCAAAAAAAAGTATTTTTGTCGCTGCCCGGGTTCGAACCGGAGACCTTTTGCGTGTAAAGCAAACGTGATAACCACTACACCACAGCGACTTTCGTCATTCTTTGAAGCTGTTAAAAGATAGTTATTCCTGAACTTTTTCATGGATTTTATAGTCAATCCAATCATGAATCATGGGCTTTTTGTGGCTTCATTTATAAGACCCTTTGTTTTATGGGCTTTTTGGAATCCTATACAGTAGGTCAAGCCGTCACGCTATAAAAAACTTTTTAGTATTTTAGAAAGTGTTTTAATATCAAAAGCTTTTTATAAAAATTTGTTAAGCTTCAAGTTTTTTGTAAAAGCTTTAGTGGTTAAATGTGTAATGCATTGAATGCATGAAATATATCAAGTCTTCATCTGTAAGATTTTTACAATAGTTTTTTATTATTTTGAAAGCTCTTTAGATGACTTTTTACCATTGTAACATGGGAGATGATTTGCACACTTCAAAAAGTGATTGCCACACTTAAAATGTGTGTTGTCATGACATTTATACCCCTAAATCATTTAGTGAGTGTATAAATATTAAGGGTATAATAGTCATGACACACATTTTTAGTGTGATCACTTTTTGGAGTGTGCAAATCATCTCCCTTGTAACATACTTACTCAAAGACTTGGAATTCTTCAACTAGTAGCAAGAGTTGTATAATTAATGCTTCATTGTTTGGACTATTTGTAGTGTACTTTTTTTTTCAATTTTTTTTCAAGAAAACTTAGCATTGGAGCAAATTTGTAAAAGACTTTTTAAAAGTTACAATTCATTGAAAATTTATTGTAATAAATGAAAAAAGTCTTTGTAGTTTAAAGCATTGTAGATGATATAATAGTTTTTTCTTTATAATGTGTAAGACGAAATTAGATCGGCTAACCAATCGCTCCAATAACAATATCTAACTTAGCGAGAGCTAGGTAATGAGATGTCGATGTAGAAAATCATACCCTTATCGGAGGAAGATTTCTTTTGAAAAAACCTTCTAAAAGTGTATGTGTACGGATGAGTGTGCGCAAATATAATCCGTATGAATACACTACAAGAAAAAGTGCATTTAGTGACAAGAATTTAGTGCCAACTTTTTTTTGGTCACTATTTTCGTCACTAAGTATATGTGGGATATTTTTCGGTATAGAAAGTGACGATAATACCGATCGCTAAGTTTTAAACGTTTTTTACGTTTTTTTACCTTTTCATACTTTGTTGTACGTTTTTGTACGTTCTCATACGTTTTATACGTTTTTTGATGTTATTACACAAAAACGTACAAAACGTAAAAAAATGCCAAAAAGTAAAAATTTGTACGTTTTCATACGTTTTTACGCTTTTGTACGTTAATATACAAAAACATACAAAAATGTAAAAAAACTTCACACCGACTATTCACTTTTACATATATTGCTAGCACGTTATGTTTATTAGTGTGTGACATACTCGCCGGAATTGCCCTGAGTTCGACGGAATCGCTTCGAAGTCGCCGGAATTGCCTCTAGCTCGACGGAGTTGCATTGAGTTCGCCGGAATTGCCTCTTTCATGATTGGTATATTTCCTGCAATTTTGTTTAGTTAGATTATGATTTTGTGTTGTAAAGAATGAATTTTAGATGTTAAGTATGATTAGTGTAATGTTAATGTGATTAGGCTATTCACTTATAAAGCAAAACCGTTTTCTTTTACGCACAACAAGTGTTTGATAAAATGCGCAAGGGAAATGCCGTCACGTTTTGTTGTTGGATCATGGATGATTAGTTCAGTTTATAAATAGTACAACTAGTGATCTTATACTTCACATATCAAGTAGTATTTTGATGATTAGTACAACTAGTTAAA
>BQNB010185562.1:0-12206 GCA_026074375.1 Tanacetum coccineum
ACAATAAGAAAAAAAAGTTCAATACACACAATAACAAAAAGTGACAAGTATGATACATTTTCAAGTAATTATCCCTAAATTTAATTATTCTTGTGTGTCGGTACCCGTTGTGTGCAGTTTTTAAAACTTTGCGAGGCTGTTTTTGCCCTCTTCTGCTTGTTTTCAAGTCTCGGGTAAAACTAAAAAGTTGTCTGAAATTTCGTTTTACATCAAATTGCTTTAGGGTCCGAATCGTGAAAACGTGCTTTAGTAGTTCGTTTTGATAAATCAACTATGAATTAATATATATCTTTTTCGTTTTCAAGTCAAATAAGTTAAAAATAACTTGCACATGAAAAATGTAATAATAAATATGATTTATTATTTAAAATATGTTCCGAAATTTTGTACCGGTTACGCGGTAATCGCTTTTATGTGACAATAAAAGACCAAAAGTCAAAAAGTCAAAGGGTAAAATAGTCGTTTAAAATTTCAAAAATTACCGGATGTTACAGTACCTACCCCTTAAAGAAATCTCGTCCCGAGATTAAATTTGTGTTAACTGTTTGTGTGACCAAGAAAAGATTTAAGGTTTAATAAACCAATTCTAAACAAGACGCTGATAACTTCATTTAGCAAGATTTGATGGTTCGACACTTCTCCATATACCAAAAAAAAATTGGCTAAGTTTGACCAGGATATTTAATCCATCAAAATAGGTATTTCAAAAATATAATTACAGATCTTATGACTGATATAACCCAGTGAGGAAAAGTCTCTTAATAGTGTAACATCATAGATAAGGTGTAGTCGCGTGGAGTATGTTTGTATATGTTTCTGAATTGTAGGGACGGAGTCTGTTTCTGCTATTTGTAATGTTTGTTGATTCACATCAACGTGGCTTGTGGATATAAGTACCAACTTACTTGCAGTATAGGCATATATCGCGAACCTAAGTCTTTAGTATAGTGGCCTGAATGGATAACTCTGACTGTCTATTTTGTCGATTAGTTGTTTATTGGTTTCGGGTTTGCATCCTCAATTGGGCATGAAGTTGTACCAGTTGGGACCGCTCTAGGGCCACGTTAGACCTAGTTGATAAAGTTTGTACAATCTGGGACCACTCCAGGACCCAACAACAACAACCATAACGACAATAACCGTAACAGACGGTGATGGAATATTGTACCCAGTTTGCTAGTTCAAGATGAATCAACTCCATTATCTCAAGTGTGCACAAGTCTGTTAGTTCCACGAACAGTTCGTGATCGCGAGGGTTAGCAACGGCAAAAGTAATAACTTCAGAAAGAGATAATGTAGTTCCAGCGAGGCCTTAAGATTCTGCTGAGTGACAAACACTATTGTATTTCTAGGCCTATTTAACTGATTCCGTTGATTATCAGTTCGAGTTCATACTTGTCTCATATCGGATACCATTAAGCCCACTCATTTATAATTCATTGCTTACATAAAGAAGCGTCCCAATTTATGTAAATAATTAATTGATAAACTTATGGTTTGGTGATTTACAATTTATTTATTTAAATGAAGAGGCGTCCCAATCCTTTCAAATAAATAGATTATAAATCATCCTACTTAATAATTCCCGGTGCAATACGCGTACCCACATGACTTCCAAGGTAATGGGTGACATGACGATGCATGTGCTCTAATGAGTATGGGACGAGTGTTCAAACTCGTCTTCGGAGACTGGGAGTAAAAACTACCAGGCGAGATCAACATAGAGTTCAAGATAGTTAACGAGTACTCAGTTAGAGTAAATAAGGTAAAGGTCTTTATGAATGAGTTAACATAGCGATTATCATATCAATCTTCCTATTACAAGTCCCGCCCATACAAGACTTGTAATACTCGGATTCATACATAATCCCATGTGAACAGAACTGTGACGGGTTTTGTTAACATAGCAATTATCATATCAATCCTCATATTACAAGTCCCGCCCATACAAGACTTGTAATACTTAGATTCATACATAATTCCATGTAAACAAAAATTATGACGGTCTTCGCGTAATACGGTATTGTATATAACTATGAAGAAAATAATATTCTTAAAGACCATTGATCAACTTACGATGCCTGAGAACGAAGTGAGACCATTGTGTAATTCACAATGTCTGACGAGTAGAATGAGACCATTGTGCAACCCACAATGTCTAAAAATAAATGAGGCCATTGTGCAACTCACAATGCCTTAAGAGGTGCTTTGGTATTTATATAAATAACTCTTATATAAATAAACGTGCGATATACGCAAAAGACGTAAGCATATATATTACATATATGTATGTCATGTAAGCACTTAAGGTAGCAAGTAACCTAAGCAAGTAAGCAAGTAGTGTGTATGCACTTTGAAAATGTTTGATGTGATGCAATATTTGCGAAAACGGTTATAGTCTAGGGTAAAATATGCAACCTAGTTCTCTATAACCAGTGCTCTGATACCAATCTGTAACACCCCCAAAAATGTGTCGCAGCGGAAATATGTCCGGGGGCGTTACTTCATAATACAATAGCACAAGATACAAGAGAACGACCTCTAAATGTGTCGTTTGAAAAGTAATCTCGTTGATTTCCTTGAAATTGATATAACATTTGTCCCATAATTGCATCACCATGAAAAACTTGAATGTATAGAACTCCATGCACTTATCTGTAAGCACAAGTATCTATATTCACCTAAGAAAACATGCTTATAAACGGTAAACATAAGTTGTGAGTTTAGGGTTAGTTTAAATATGAATGTAGTTTCAAATGAATGTATCTGTCACTGTGTCATCACTGTACCATGTTAAAAATCCCAAAGATTTATAAGAATGCACGACATATTTTATGTACACCAAAGTACCATTTCTTACCCAAACGATGTATATAAAGAATGCACGACACATTTAATGTCACCAAAATGTTTCAAGTATGTATTGCCACTTTATTCAAGGCACAGTAAATATCCATGTGAGTATAAAACAATGATTACAATTACTCTAAGTTCATGAAACCGATGCACTAATATAACAGTAAGAGTTCATATGTAAGTATTGTGGGCCCTGTAGGCCCAACCAATCGTAATCCGACATGTTATAACGTTCGTTTGCCCCAATGATAGCTTTTCACCGACACGGGGATTGTCAATCCCTTTTAGATCTATTTTATAAAATCATATCGCGTGACAACATGCTTTAACGTTGTTTGCCCAGTGATTGCTAATCAATCCCGAACCGGGGGATCACACACCCAGAAACTAGATCTATTTACATTACATTCCGCGACTTCACCCTCCAAGTGTTTTACAGTTCATGAAGTGTGAGTAGACTTTAATATACTATACCAATCACAGGTGTCCCCTCCAAGAACACCCTGGGCCTTTATTTAAAGAATATGTACTCCCGTTACCGGTGTCCCCTCCAAGAACACCCGGGGTAGTACTGTATTGTTATCAGTTCAATCCGCTTAAGCTAATCCGTAATCATTTCAAAAGTAAAGTACATATATTTGTGACCAAAAAATGAAGTCAAGTAATTATATACCATAGCGAGCTATGTAAATGTGTTTGTGATACCAATTTGTAATCAACCCATCGTAATATGCTTCTGTAAACAAGCCATGTTCTCACCCCAAAAATATATGTAAACAAGTAAAAAGTGGGGCTATAAACTCACATCATGATGTAGAACGGCTTGAAGATAGGCATCTAACATGCTCAACACAAACGAAGACGAAATGCTCATCAAGAAGTTGCAAACTATCTCCTTAACGGACTAAGTCCTACTAGCTAGGATATGTATTTGGATTTTCCCGATGATATGGTTAGTCAACTCGACATGTTGATAAACAGGATTTAGATTTATAGTTGTAATAGTTGGTGGTTGGTTAAATAAAAATAATCGTAAAGTAAACAACAAAGTTGTGTTAATATTATTCGTATATCTTTACTATCAAAATGAACTAAGTAATATAATTCCCAAATCGTGAATGATCAAAACAAAGAAACCAAATTAATATAAATAAAAGTTATGTATAGATGTAAACGATGTTTTAAGGTTACAAATTATGTTAAAACGATGTTTGTAAAGCTTTTACAAACAATTATGTGCTTACTTTAGTTGAACAATTATAAAATATAAAATAATATTTTATAAATTTATATTTCATTTACTCGACGGGTTGTGGCTAAAATAGTTGTCTCTTTGTAATGTATCATTTCTTATTGTGTCGAAGTTGTTGTAAGTTATACATTTAAACATTATAGTTTAAAATATAACTTCAGTCCCTTTATCGGTTTCTTAAATAATCTCAGTTCAGTGAATCATTAATAAATATAGAAAATTATATAATTTCGTCATGACCTTCCCGGTTATATAACGTTTTCCAGATTTAAAAATCTAATGTTATTCCACTTTTCAAACAACTCGCGTGTTTCAAATATAAATATATACATATATATATATACGAGATCAAATAGGAAACGATATAATAAATAATATTCTTTTTTAACCATTTTAAACACGCCATTATATATATCTGTTTAAATTTATAAATCTCGGTTATAATTTTTATCTAGTTATTTTGTATTTACCAATTGCACCGTTACTTTTGAAACGGTTAAAACAAACACCCCTTTATGTAAACATGTCTCAACCAAAGCACCCTTGTGCGTGTGGAATGCAAAACCAAAACACACCATTGTGTGTTTTTGCTATCCCAAACGCACCCTCTGGTCAGTCTGTTAACACTCAAACACCCCCGTGGCTAAACCAAACACAACCCATACGTTTTCTTTTAAGTCAAACGCACCCCATATGGTTTTACACTAAACCAAACGCACTCTATGGCTGTTATAAACACCAAATGCACTCTATGCGTTTTTAAGAAAACCAAACGAACTCCCCTAGCTACTATTAACAAACCACACGCACCCCTTGGTGCTATAGAAATCAAACGCACCCTATTCGGCGGTTGAAACCCAACGCACCCCAAGTGGTTTAAACCAGATAAACAAACACACCCTTTTCGGGCTGCCGCTAAACCCTCAAAACAAACACCCTTTACGAGCAGTAAAACTAGAAACAAACATGCCCTTGTGGGCTGTTTTCAGCCGAGAACCAAGACGGAAACAAGACTACAACAACAGAAAACCATTAACAAAACAACCACAGCCCGACACCTTGAGGGTGCGGCTGTGGTGATAACCAACCGAACGCACCCCGACTGCTGTGAAAACCCAATGCACCCTTTCGGTGTAAAAGAACCAACAAAAACACCCTTGTGGTGATCTTACCAGAATCAAACGCACCTCTTGGTGCTTAGAAAATAAACCAAAACGCACCCTACATAGTGGTATAGCCACAAAATAAACCCGACGCACCCTCTTGTGGTGTTAACCACTTAAACGAACACACCCTTTTTGGGTGTTGCCTTACAACCGAATGCACTCTATGGTGGTGGTGACTGCCAACCGCACCGTTGTGGTGGTGGCAGCCAACCAACACACCCTTGTACTAATATAAAAAATATATATAAACGGACCCTCGTTGGTGGTTGATGGTGACGATGATATTGGAGGTGGTGGCGTGGTAACAACGGCTGTGGCTGCCGGAGGGGGAAGAAACGGCGCGTGGCCGCGAGTGGTGGTGGGGATCGAGTAGATCCGGTGGTGAGAACCATTTTTGGTTTTGGCCGAAACACTCGCCGGAAAAGTTTTCCGGCAGCGAAGAACGGCGGCAGTGGTGGCCGAAATCCGGCGGTCGGCGGTGGTCGGAAAAGATGGGAGAGATGGAGAGATGTATGTGTATAACTTTTTTTTATAAAATGAAAAAAATATTATAACTTTTATATATATATATAAAAGTTAAAATACAAAGTGTAGGGTGTGTGATAGTATAGGGTTTATTGTGTAAATGTTTCACAGGGACCAAACGTGTAATTTTCGTTAAATAACGGTTCGGGACTCGTTTGAGCCACTTATCGGATGATTCCGAATACGAAACTTGCGCCATTGTTTTCCAAATCACTTTATGATAAAAATGAGTATTTACTTGATAATATTTCATAATTATTTTTATAACATTTATAAAAATGTTTGTTATTTATTTAGTGACTCGGTTAAAATAAAAACGAAATTTTAACTCGGATATTCGCGTTATCAACAATGTTAAATATGCAAATATTAAATTGATTTTTATTTAATATTTTTATTAAATAAATAGTGATAATTAAAAATAAATTTTTTTTAAAACATATTCTTGTGTGTCGGTAAACAAGTTGTGTGCAGTTTTCAAAACTTTGTGAGGCTGTTTATGCCCTCTTCTGACTTGTTTCAAGTCTCGGGTTGTTAAAACTAAAAAGTTGTTGAAATATGTTATTCATCATAATTGATATAGGGGTCCGAATCGTGTAAACGTGCTTTATGGTTAATTTTTGATAAATCAACTATGAATTAATTTATCATCCTTTTTCGTTTCAAGTCAAGTAGTAAAAAATAACTTGCACATGAAAAACTGGTGTAATAATATATATGATTTAATATTTAAAATAGTTCTGAAATTTTTACCGGTTACTCGGTAATCGCTTTTATGTGCACAATTAAAAGACTAAAAGTCTAAAAAGTCAAGTTGACCCCAAAAAGTCATAGGGTAAAAAATAGGCGTTTTAAAATTTTGAAAATTACCAGATGTTACAATATGAGTGTATCAGTAGTATATTAAATTCCAGAAATTGTTTTTGTGATGCATCCCGAGACCGCATAGTGAGTATTAGGATTTACGTGATAAGAGGCATTAGGATTAACCCATGTTTTACACCTGTAATTGTTATGATGGTTACACCGATCATGTAACTAATCCCACCACCTTTTCACATCACTCTTTTAGTGCCTGGATACCCCTAGTACTAACCATCCGAGCCTTTCCTGTTTCCAGGTTTTGTAATTTTATGGTTAAGCCGGATCTATTACATGAAGTGTTTGTAATCCTAAACCAATCGTTACACCCAAAATCGCCTTAGCCTACCTTGTATGTACTCGCTTTTAGTACATTATTGTTTTAACCTAAGTTAATTATTGAGTACACGGTTACTAAGTTCCTATCCTTGTAAATACAATTTTGGGACGATTGGGATTCATGGTAGTATTTATATTGCGAAAGAATGAGGAATGAAAGTTAAATCAATACCCCCATATGTTTGTTAGATGATCTCCATGTATTTTTGATCCACCTCAAATCGGGTCATTAGTTAGATTGTAAATAATCAAGTATGTAAAAGTTCAAGTGTAGGGTGTTATCTAAAACCCCTCATGATGTATTAATATGTTTAAGCAATGGAAGGGCAAAATTGTACGAAAAAAATTGTATATAAAAAAAGTAAAAAAAAAGTGTACGGGCTGCCATTTGCATATGTTTATATTAGAGTCAAGAAAAGAAAAAGAAAGATATTGATATAGAGTTGTATAGAGTTTATATATCTTCGTCCGAGTCTTGGCTTAGCAACCAAACCAGCATGTATTCGTACAAATAATTAGCTAACCTTTCACTCCAAATTCACCCAAAGTCACCACCCAAATGTATCCCTACAACGGTTAGGTACTCTGCCTGGGGAGTTGTAAAACTTCTTGTTAAAGTCCTATGACGACCGCATCAGATGATTTAGTGTTAGAGTTTGACTTGTTTAAAGTCAAAGATGTAATGTTTCCAAATGACAAAGTCGTCATATGTTGGAAAAAATATAGATAAGAATTTGTGATGTAACGTGTTGATTTTTAAGTAGAAATATTTTGGTGAAGGTGAGAAGTTTTCATATTTTTGATGTAGGTGGTTATGATGCGATATCATTAAAAATAGTTGTAATGTTGTGATAATTATGTGAATTGGGTGGAACTTTTAGTAATTAGACTTTGTCTTAGTTGATTTCGGGTTGTTAAGCTATATGATTTTATAGCAAATGAATGGATAGAAATTGACGTAATGGATATGAGATGGACATAAGATATAGAAAAGTTTGTGAATGGTCACAAACATTAAGCAAATAAGATTTAGGGGACGAAATCTATATAAGGGGGGTAGATTTGTAACACCTCAAAATCGAGTCTTTAGTATTGTATTACGAAAATGCCATTAGATAGTTTGACTACGACTTTTAGTAGTTTGAATGCGTTACGTGATTGGTTAGTCAAACCCGATAGTCAAACTTAAGTTAAATGTTAGTCAAAGTGGTTAGTATACGTTTATGGAAAGTATTATGTGGCCCAAGTATTAGAGAAAAGAACTTGAGGGACCTAAGTTGCCAAAATCTCAACCTGGTACTAAAACAAGCTTGTTTTAGTACACTAGAACCACCTTATTCTAGCCTGCAGGGACTATTATTGCCAAATGACCAAAGTAGTACTAGAACCACCTTGTTTTAGTACTAGAACCACCTTGTTCTAGCCTGCAAAGACCATTCTTGCCGCAATTGCAAACTGTGCCCTGGTTTTAATGAGATATATTCTCATGATGTTCCAATATACTCCTAGAGTTGGTGTGTTTGTGGGTGGACGAAACACAGAAAGTAAGAAGCGGAAAACTAAGAGGCCCAAAGTGATCACATTAGTTATTGATTGGGTCTCAAAAATCAAAGAAATAAGCATTATACCAATGATCTATACATGTAATAATCCTCTATTAAGTTGAATTAGTTATTTAGAGTTCAGGGTTTTGTACCACAATTTAGGGGATTTTGGGGTAAAAGGTGTTTTAAAGTAAACTAATGAGGTTATAGTAATTATGGGTTAAGTTAATTTAAATAAAATTAGTAAATTTGTGTTTTTTCCTCATATGATCAAGATATGATCATATGCTGATTAAATGTTTTGAAAGGTAAAAGAAAATGGGTTGAATAAACCATTGTTATAGTACTTTAATTATGTGCTTTTAAGTGTTTATGGTTTATGATGATTTTGGCTTAGGAAGCAAGTGAGGATGATGATGGTGAAATATTGGTAACATAGCTATAGAAGCCAATTAAGTAACTTTGGTTATTATGTGTATAATATTGATGTTATCATATTATGTGGTGAATGGAGATGTTTAGGAATTGAAAGTCATGGCTTAGAAAGTAAGCATTAAATAAAGGCTTGACTAGTTGGATAAGTGAGTGTTAATCTTGGATTATGGACTAACGAGGTATGTGTTAGAATTGGCTTGTGCTTGATGATTAGTTAAAGTGGTGTACTTGATGCTTAGTTAAAGTGTTAAAGATTTCATATGTTGAATGTAATAGTCTTTAGACTAATTGTTGATGTTCATGAGACATGTATAATTAATTAACGTATTATATATGTTCTAACCCGGTTATTTACTAAGCGAAAGCTTATCCTTTTTAGTTGTTGATGTTTTTATGTAGGTCAATATGATGCAAAGTAAGGTCTTGGATTAAGGACCTATGGATATGAAGTAGAAGATTTGGAAATGCGATGGATTATGCTTATGAGCTTAGTATTAGATATCGAGCTCGATCAAGGTTGAACCCCAAGTGTCGTAAGATGGTTGTAATGTTGTTTTGTATTGTCAAAGTTCAGATTAAAGAATGTATATGAGCTATGATCAAGTCGTGTCTAATTGAGTTGAAAATGGGTCAAAAGGGGTGTTTGGCAAAACACCCGTCACTTTGTAAAGTACGTATTCAAGGGTGTTTAGACCATAAATGTTTATGAAAGTGCATTATTTTGTGTTAATGAATTCTGGAAGTTTTGAAGTTATGTTGAGTTGTGAACGTCGAGTTTTGGTCGTTTTACTCGAGTATAAAATCGGGACAACAAGTTGTACAAAAATTGGGTCGTGTTGGGAAATTCGTATAAAATCAACGTAAGGAGTTAGAAGTCATACCTTATTTCATTAGAAAGGTATTTGAGTCTATTTTATGATAAAGATACTTTCAAGAGTCGAATAGTAATTGATTTTGGTCAGTTTATAAAATAATGACATAAGGTCTTTTGCGGGTCATGCGTTTGAGCAAAGTTTTATATTTTTGGTCAAATTTAGAGTCGGAAAAGGGGCGTTTCAATGATCACATTGGAAACTTTTTATTTCACATTTAAACTGGTTTTTATCATAGTTACAAAAATGCAAAAACTTGGCGAACATGTCAGATTTATTTGTTAGAGGATATATCCACAAATAGTAAGAATAATGATTGAGAAAGAGAGCATAATATTTGAAACCACTAGAACTAATAATAGGAGAAGTTCATAGATCTGAATGAACAATATCAAAACACTGTTTAACAATAGAATTCGAACTAGAGAAAGTAAGCTTCATATGTTTGCCATGTTTGCAAGCATGACAAACATGTGTAGTGTAACACCCCCAAATTGGGTCACAACGGAATATGGGTTACTTCATAGATCAAATAAACACAAGGGGGGATATATATAAGACGATTTGCACAAGATATACTAAAGAAAGACTATTTAAAAGATTATATAGCACAATATCAATAGCACCAAGATTATTGGGAGTGTTACTTCATAGGATCAATAGCAAAGTTATTATAAGGAACGACTATTAAAATCGTCGTTTCAAAATGATACATTGGATTTTAACATATTGTTGATACAAAAAGCCCGAGCTTCACTTATTCGTTGTTCAAAATACAACAGATTTTAGCTCCATATACAAATGTTCACTCCAAAATGTAATGCACCAAATCTTTTAACTGCATATGCTTCTAAAATTATAACCACCAATGTATCCCTTTCCTTGTACCTCATGATTCCTGAGAAAAACATTGATTAAAAACGAAACAATTAATGTTTTGTGAATTCATAGGTTTGTTAAATGACATAATGTAGGACCGCAAGATTTCCCCATGATAATGCAACATATGCAAACATCATAATGTAATTACGTTTCCCTAAGCTCATGACACTGAAGCTCGACATGTATGAATTGCAATATAAATTGCCAACATTGCCCGTGATGATGTTCTAACCCGCAACATCCCAAATCCGACATGGTATATGTTTTTTGTCCGGCATATCGGCATAGTGAGCATGACTCACCCGAACGGGGATGTCAATCCCAAATAGATCTATTTATAACATTCGCGCTCACAACAAGTAATTGAATAAGTAATTAAGTATGTAGAACAGTTTGTAAAGCGAATTGTAAATGCAAATGTAATAAATTCAAACCAATCATGTAAATGAATTTGGTAACAAGCATGTTCTCACCCCAAAAGTTGTAAAGTATATGCAAAATAAGTAAAACGTGGGGCTATAAACTCACCTTAAGTGAGTGAATCGATAATGTAAATCACAAACAAAAAATGTGTCACGAATACGTCCGAATGCAACCTAACTAATTATAGGTCATATGAGTACTAAGTACTTTGAATAACTAAGACCATATACAATTCTATATAGCCACATCACCATCTAATTGTATTTGTGAAATCATATTTATAAAGTAAAAACGTTTATAAATATATCTTTAGTAAAAACGGCGTAACTTTGTCGTTTTAAGTCTGTTTCTTATGTTCTTTATGTCCACGCTTTCATATTAAGATGATGTACCAAAATATTACATTTTCATATTTTCAACCCCTTGGTGAACAATACTTTTTACTGTTCATGCACTTTTATAAATTTACTTAGCGTAAACCTCGTAAAAGTCATATCTTGTTCGTTTTAACTCCGATTTAAGTGATTCTTTCAAGCACGTCTTCGTAATTAAAAGTTTTATCTAACTAATGTATTTATCAAAAATGTATCTGAAATGAATAGTGATTTTTACTGTTCATAGTTTATAAAATTATTTTTATAAACTTTAATTATCGTAAACGTGCAAATGGCGTATCTTCTTCGTTATAAATTGGTTTTTCGAGTTCTGTATATGCCTACGATCCTTGTAACGTGTAGTATTTTATAAAAATATAAAATAAATTCATTATTTTTTGAATTTAAACAGACCCTTTTGATCTTTTTGTTAAAAATATGTTTAAACTTGTTTTTATAACTTTTTAGTCTAGTTGATTTGTTACAAGTCCTCTACCATGTGTTATACCACAAGTCTCATATACTTAAAGTCCTCTAACAATTGTCCAATGATCTTGTCTAAGAAATGTTCATGATAACAAGTCATTACATCACTTTTAGTTTATATATATACTTTTTATAGATAAACCAACACTTGTATGATACTTATACTTCCATTACAACATGTATTTAACATC
>BQNB010185564.1:0-12205 GCA_026074375.1 Tanacetum coccineum
TAGCCATCATTAATCCGATTAGAAGTTGGTTTGTTTATTCAGTAAAATGATTACTTATCTCGAGGTGGTATATCATTCTTAGACTTAAGCGGGACTTCTTCTTAAGACTTAGACACATTAATTTTGTCACAACTAAAGCATCCGCATAAAACATCCTTATTTGCTGATTATAATCTATCTTAGGGATTAAAGCAATGTTGATCTTGTTAAATCCTAGCTCATAGAGACTTTACCCACTTACTACTTAACAGGGATTCATACACTAATAGTCCACTGTCCAGGTCTTTACCAATTGATTAAAACATACTCGTTGGTACCAAGGTCACCTTATGGCTCAACTACGCTCACAATCAAAAGGAAAAAATAGGTCCATATGTGTGATCCTATGGTTCTAGATATATAAATTGCAATATAGAGAGCTATCCCGAACTCTTAGCCTACGCCCAAACAACACCGAAGTTGCAGCGCATTAAATATATAGGACTAGACCCAGTTGAATGACAGGTCGCATATATAAGTACGTAAACAAGAATCATGTGATAAACATAATCAATAAATCAACGATAAATTAAGCCATCCATATAAAACAAACCAAACATTAGATCTTCATAAATATGGCTAATACCTAAAGGTATCAGCCGATAGTCATTGTAAAAATACACACGGTTTGATATATGAACGATTAAAATAAAAAAACCTTAATCGAACGCGTATACGGTTGCGCGAAGATTACAAGAGTTTTCCTATGATCTTGAGGCTCTTTTCTGACCTTTTATGCTCCTTTATTCGTCTCTTGGTCGACTTGGTGGCAATGTTCTGAAAGTCTCAAGGCGTACTAAGGCGCAAAGGGGGTCAATGAGCCTTGAGGCGAGGCGCATACCAAAGCGCAAGATTCATAAATATGAGTCGCACTAAATGCACTAATTTTTTTTCACATATGTCACACTTTATGCGGATTGAATAAAACAAAAATAAAATTTGAGATACTTAATAGTTAATACATCTAACAAAGCTCACATTTAAACCAAAAAAATCAAGGAAGCAAGTGAAGAAACGTATCGATATTCAAGCATAATGCCACATTATCATGATAATATTTCATAAATAAAATACTTGATGAAACAAATTAAGAGACTTCAATCTAAGTCGTCAAATACAAATTCCCTATCTGGCTTATTTCTCGGCTATCATCATCTTCAAAATGTGTAATCGATTCCTTATTGTGATCATATTTCCATCCCGTGAATCTTCTTACTTTAGTTTCATTATTCTCTAAACCACAACTCGTCATCATCTTTATCGCCAAAAGTTTTGTCTAGTACTAGACACTCTCGCCTAATTTACCTTCTCCGTGAGCTGACATTCCTAACATGGCTCCAAACGTCGAAAGAAAGAAAAAAAACAAGCTAAAAATACATCAATCACTTAGAACACCATGGACAGTTACGAGACGTGCGGTCATGATCATCTTCAGTTGTCTTCTCCCACCCAGGTTTACTACTTGCGGTGGACTCAAGGTCCGAGTCCACTTCATTCCTCTCCACTTCTTCCTCATCTTTTATCAACCATTCATTCATGTTACCATTTGGCTGAGGTAGTTGATGTGGTGCAAACTCATTCATGGGATTTCCTTGTTGAAGTTGTGGGTGATCCACAAATCCATACAGGTCATTAGGTTGTTCCACTGGCTCTTCTTCAGACGTTTCATAACCTTGAAATATTCCAGGAGATCTGGTGATAGTGCCATCCTTGGAAATTATCTTTGTTTCAATTTCTTCAACCGTTTGTCCATCAACTTCCTTCAAGGTCATCTTCTCTTCGACTCTACACGGCCACACGGCAATAGGAATTCGGATCTTGCGGTTACACTGCTTGCTATTCTTAATCCTTTTACACCCAGTTGCGAAAGCAACTGAATCATGGTACTTTCTATGAATATGGGAAGACATACTGAAATAGACCACAAAACATAGACTATATCAGGACACGGATCTTAAAATAACAAAGAAAAACTCAACTTATATATACTTTATGAAACTTAGGGAAAATAAGCATAATAGGTATATACTTACACATAAGCCCTAAATGCATCTATATGAGGGACCCTTAAGCTATAGTCTAGGCTCAACCACCTAGTTCTCTATAACCATAGGCTCTGATACCAATCTGTCACACCCCGCCAAGGCGGAAACACGAGGCGTAACGTCATGGATATCATCACAACACAATGGTGTCAACAATAGAGAAACACTAAATGCACAACTAAGTAATAAAGACACAATGTGTCATGACAATACCGAAAACCAAAAGAACGACATCTTGTATTAATGAAAGAGGGTCTCACCAATACAAGAACAATATCTCACGATCCTAATAGAATCAAATAACATTCAACAAAATCCATGCAATAAACATAAACAAACTCAGGAGCGAACTCCAATGCAATCCTAGCAGTCGCTCTAGCCACTTCTCTTAACCTCAATATTCTCATGAAGCTCACCTGAAAATGATGCTTAAAAACGTCAACACAACGGTTGGTGAGAGTCATAGGTTTAAGACACACATTATAAACCTTTCAAACCAATTACTGTGATTATCAAAACAATATAGGACAATTATGCAACATATGAACTTATGCTAACATGCAAACCAAATCACCATATCAAACCAACCATACATATACTGGGTAGGCGTACCCCTCCGATCCCACATACGTCACTTACGCACCTAAAAGTCTACCAGCTGAAGCTTATATTTAGGCCTGGACCCATACCAATTCACTGAGTTGATCAATCTCAAATTAACGATCCGTGAGATGATCAGCCCCACTATTAATGATCCTCAACACAACACAATATCATGCAACAACAAGCCATATGCAGTCACATAATGTCCACACGCAATCAAAACACATAATCACAGCAATTCAAAACATTTCCAAAACACTTAGCATCATTTCCATCCCAATTTAAAACATTAAAAAGAGGGACTATGAAACTCACCTGATGCTTAGCTTCCCAAAAGAATCCAACAAAAGCTTCACAAACACTTCACGGATAATCTAAACAATTAAGCACACAATAAGCTACCATCAATTAGGCATTCAACCCAATATGATGTAACCTCAACTATGATGGATATCTAAGCTATCTACCATAGTTCTATACTTGTTTTAAACCTTTTCCAACTCTTATATACACCATTTACACTTCAATACTACACTTTAAATTTTCTGGATTAGAGCAGAATTTTATACTCACTTACGCGTCCTAAACGTACCACTTAAACACTTCCACAATTCAAACCAAAATTCACCATGCTACATATATGTCCTATGAACCTCTCATAGCTCTCCCAAAGCCATTACCCTTTTACAAATACCCTTTAGAAATTCATTAATCCAAAGTGTCCAGAATTCGTCCAGAATCTGACCCCCTAAAAGTATGGCACTAGCTGACCACTTTAGACCTCCTTACATACTTAGAAAAAATTCAGGGGTCACACACAATATATAAACTAACTTCCACGTTATTTTTAGCCTCTAACTAGATGTCTAAGTATTTTTAGAAAAATAAAAACCAAAACTGAAATTCGTCACTGTTTTACACACTGATTTTGTAACGACCTTTTGACCCACTTTCCGACCATAAAAACTCACGAGGCCAACTTTTATGGAAAGTAGACTCTCTGAGGTTATCTCCAGTATGTTGTAAATTGTTTATTTGATAATTCATGATTGCGTTATGACCGTTACAAAACTGTCTAACTTTCTGCAGTGAATTAAATAATTAATTCGGGCGATCTAGACCCTAACCGACTAACCCAATCATGAAAACAATCAAACGAATGATCAAACATGATTTATACATCATAAAATTTCAGAAACATAAAACCCTAATCCAAACCCTAGCCGAAAATTACATGTTTAAAACCCTAATCCATCCTGCTAGATTACATTAATTAAAAATTAACTAGAATTAAACAAGAATTAGAAAATACCTTAGCAAAGAAACCCTAAGTTTTTTTTTTTGTATTTATAAGCCCCTAAACTAATCCTAGATAATTCATAATTAGAGTCCAACTTTAATTAGGCTTTTATTCCTCTTTTTTTCCTTTTTTTACTAAAATTCGTATTTTACTATTCATCTATAAAAAAATATTTTTTTTATTTTTTATTAGTTAATTAATTACCTTCATACATTAAGTTTTATAAAAACCTAAGCTAATTTGGTAAACCATTTTGCTTATAAACTATTTTCTAAAAATAACTTTTCATTTCTAAATTCACTTAAACAAAAAATCCTTTGTGGATACATTTTTGTAAATTTCGAAAGGCACTTAAGGACAAGTAGGATTCAGTGGGGCATATTTGATGACATTCAAAATAACTATCACTTTTATAGCATCAATTACCATGTAATTAACCCATATTTGTATGATTATTGCAAAGAAATTGATACATAATCGTTTATTTGAGAATTGCTGTAATAATGGAGAATTTTGGTTAAAGTTCACTAAAGGGTGTTGCAATCCTGGAGCTTAAACGCAGATATTTTGAAAATTACTGATTCTGACATACCAATACGCCATATCTATCAAGGAAGATATGACGTATTTGTGCCTGGACTTAACCAAAGACCACAAGGAAACAAGATCAATACGCCATATCCATAGAAGACCAATACGCCATATTCAAGTTATAGAATGTGAAGATTCTGGAAGATATCGAACGTGGTCCCTACTTTAAGAAACCCCTAATACGCCGTATCCAAGACATTGGATACGCCGTATTGAACCGACAACAGACCTTAACTCTAAAACGAGTTTTAAGTGTGCTAAATCATATTCTCGATACCTAAACCATAAACTTCGATTTTTAGAGGAGAAAAAGAGCAGAAGAGGTAGAGCAACGATCTAAATTCCCTAGGAAGACAACGAGAATTCCATATACTCATGTAATCGTTCAGTTCTTGCTAACATCGTAACTCGGTAGTTTACATTGGTCTAAATAATTGCTTTTGTATTTATTATGACGTTTGAAGGCTAATACCTTCGGGTATTAGCCATTGTTTATGAAGATCTGAATGTTATAGGGTTTTTGTTTATCTCGATTCGCTTAAATTTATGTTGATTATTGATTATGTTTATCACATGATACTTGTTTACGTGCTTTTGTATGCGACCTATCATTCAACTGGATCTAGTGATACAGACCAAGTAATCTAGATTCCGAGATGGCTCTCCATATAGTAATGAGTATAGGTGGAACAAATAGGATCACTAATAACGTCCTACTTGCCTTAATCGAACTAGTTAGACTACCATAGTGTGGCCAAAGACTAACAGATAACATTATGATTCCTTGGTATAGAGTGGATTATGGACTACCACCAAATACAAATTACCATTAAAAAGTAGGTGGGTAAGCCTCGATGAACTAGGTTAGAACGACATACTCCGTGACATCCTCTAGATTAATTATAATCAATATATATGATGCTTTATGCGGATGCGTTTAATTGTGATCAGAATTAGCGTTGATCTAGGTCTTTAGGAAGAAGTAACGCCTAAGTCTTAAGAATGATATACCGCCTCGAGATAAGTAATCTTTGCACTAAATAAACAACCAACGTTCTAACGGATAATAATGTTTAATACAGTTTCTCCCTTATATTAAGGCTCGATCGTGCTCTTTTAACTATGTGTTAATGTTACTTGTGTGTGGTAAAGAGTCTTGAATTGGTTTTTAGTCACACCAAAACCCGTGCCAGTCTCTCTGACTGAAAACCCCCCTTATCTGTTAGAATTAAGATTAACTTAGGTTTAGCATAGGTTTAACATAGAATATAATTAACATAGATTAGATAACCAAGATATGAATAAATTGAAAGTGTTATTCTCGCTCTAGTGATACGACACCCCCTAACTACCATGAAATACCACCGATCGGGTACACTTCCCGTTGAAAGAGTTGTTTTTTGTTAAGAAATTTGCCCTAAACCTAAAATTTAAAAGTCATTTTATGTGATGCTTTGTAACATTGGAAAACAAATACACAAAGACATAAACCTAAAAATAGGGTTTCAACCGACAAAAAAGTCTTCTGAACATTTTACGACATGGACCTTGTTTGGTACCCATCGACCGTCCACAGTTACTGATAAACCTTCTACACTTTGTTCATCCGTCGACGACTACTCAAGAAATACCATTGGACAAGATTTTTAAAACATAAGAATGAAGCTTTTGACCATTTTGAATTCTTAAGTAAAAAGATTCAAGTTCAAAAGGGTTGCCCCATTATATCAATTCATACGGATCATGGTCAGGAATTTGATAATGAAGTACAATTTGGAGCATTTTGTGATGCTAATGGTATCACTCATAACTTTTTGGCTCCACGTACTCCACAATCAAATGGGGTAGTAGAACGTAAAAATCGGACCTTACAAGAAATGAGTAGAACAATGCTTAATGAACAATCAATTCCTCAAAAATTTTGGTGTAATGCCGTCGACACCTCCACTTATATCTTAAATAGGATTCTTATTAGACCCTTCCTTGGAAAAACTCCTTATGAGCTTTTCAAAGGTAAAAAGCCCTCCTTGGAATATTTTAAGGTTTTTGGTAGTAAGTGTTTTATTCTTAACACTAAAGATTATCTCACAAAATTCGACCCTAAATCCACCGAAGGTATCTTCCTTGGATATTCACCTAATAGTAAAGCCTACATCATTCTAAATAAGGAAACCATGAAAATCGAAGAATCTCTCAATGTAAAATTTGATGAAAGTCCTCCTCCTATGTCACCACCTTTAGAAGATGATGATGTGCTTGAATGTGATATTATAGAAAACCAAGAAAAAGACTTAGAAATCAAGGAAAATGAACCATTAAACAAAGAAATAATAAACATCAAAGAATCTAAAAATCATCCCCTAGATACCGTCATAGGTAATCTAAATGAAAGGACCTTAAGGTCTCAAGTTCAAAACCAAAGTAACTTCTTTTGCTTCGTGTCATCCATAGAACCTAAAAATATCAAAGAAGCCATACAAGACAAAAGTTGGACTATGGCTATGCAAGAAGAACTAAACCAATTCAAAACAAACGATATCACATAAATCATACATTGCAACAGGCACCTAAGTCAACACTAACGGTTTGACTAACCTGCTCAAGCCATGGTTGTCAAAAGTATTGTATCTAGAAATAAAGGTAGACTTGTGGCATAAGGAGACAACCAACAAGAAGGAATAGATTTTGATAAAACCTATGCTCCCATAGCAAGATTAGAATATATAAGAATCCTTTTTGCTTATGCTTGTGCACATGACTTCAAACTCTTTCAAATGGATGTCAAAAGTGATTTCCTAAACGGTTTTATAAATGAAGAAGTCTATGTCGCTCAATCTTCAGAATTCATTGAGTTTGAAAAACCTAAACATGTTTTTAAACTCAAAAAAGCTCTTTACGGTCTTAAACAAGCACCCAAATCTTGGTACGATAGACTTAAAGCCTTTCTCGTCAACCATTGGGATTAGTAGATAACACTCGATTTACTAAGAAAAGAAATTCACATATCATCATTGTCCAAATCTATGTGGACGACATCATTTTTGGCTCAACTTGTCAAGAGCTTTGTGATGATTTTTCAAAAATCATGCACGATTAGTTTGAAATGAGCATGATGGGTGAATTGAATTTTTTCTTTGGTCTACAAATCAAACAACTAGAAGACATAATCTTTTTCAACCAATCAAAATATGTTATAGAAATGCTCAAAAATTTCGGTCTTGAAGACTCTAAACCTATCAAAACTCCTATGTCATCCGAAACCAAACTCACTCAAGATAAAGACGATGATCCCATTGATGACATTAAATATGGCGGCATGATTGGTAGCCTCCTCTATCTAACGGCTAGTCTATCGGACATCATGTTTAGTGTGTGTCTATGCGCACGTTTTCAAGAAGCTCAAAAAACTTCCCACCTTAAAGCCTTAAAAAGAATTTTTTGATATATTAAAGGAACTTCACAACTAGGATTATGGTATCCCAAAGGAACGGGAGTAGAAACCATTGTCTATGCCAACTTTGATCATGCGAGAGATTATGTCGATCGCAAAAGCACAAGCGGTGTGTGCACATTTATGAGATGTTGCCTCACATCACGGTTCTCTAAGAAACAAACTGCCCTAGTCATCTCAATCACTGAAGCCGAATATGTTTTTGCCGGAAAAGCTTGCCAACAAGCTTGATGAAACAAGCTCTTGTAGACTATGACATAAACCTAGATGATATACCCGTCCTTTATGACAATAAAAGTGTCATTAGCCTAAGTAAAAATCCCATCCTACACTCTCGCACCAAACATATAGAAATCTAACACCATTTCCTTCGTGACAATATCCAAACGGGAAATATCTCCATTGAAAAAGTCTCCTCCGAAGACAACATAGCCGATATCCTAACCAAACCTCTCAAACGTGAATCCTTCAATCTAGTTAGACTAGGTCTCGGCCTCATGGAACCTAATGCCAAAAGGTAATATTTCTAACCTTCTTCTTTCTCTCCGAGTCTAGAAATCTATTTACTAAATCAAAAAAATGTTCGGGAATTTTTTTCAAAAGACTATATATATAAACTACTATATGTATTTTTTTTACCTTTTATCAAATAAAACCCGAGCGCGTTTTTACAACTCTCAGAAATCTGCATTGTTTAATACAAAAATAAAAACGTTTTTCTTAATTGCATCTCATTTGTCTCTTGAACATCTATAAATACACACATGGTCAATATGTCGTTTCAAACACGTTCAATTGTAGCTACATCAAAATAAGGAGACTTTGGGTTATCTCAAGTATATCTATTTTTTTGGTCGTGATAACCGCACCTCCAACATTCTTCTAACAGAACCGACAACACTGCACTATAGTTCATTTAAATTCAAATTTATAACTTCTACCATAACAAATTCCCTCCAAATCAAGCCTATCAGTCCTAGGGGTTTAGAAGTTAACTCTAGGAAAATCCAATGATTAGATCTTCTTCAACATATCAAGCAATGCATTAAACTCTAAAAAATTTCTCAATAAAAGGCTTGATCCAAACACTAGTTATGATATACAAAGAAACATTGAATAATGCCTAAAGAAACTTAACCTTAAGCGCACCGCTAGGATTAGTATCTGTCCTTGTTGTTTCTCTAACCCTCGACCATTGTCCCCTCCTTCTCATGCCCTATCACGACCCACTGATTATCAATCGGCTCCTCCATCAACTCTAAATGCTTCACCACCACTTTCCCCCATAATAACTCTGGGAATCTCACCAAGCAAAGTCCTACTTACCCTAAAGTCAACACCACCACCCTTGACCTCTGCTCCACTGGCTCCAACCCAACCATCCAAAGACTCCTCACCATTAGCTATAAGCTTAGACCTCATCAAACTTGTATTTTCTACACCTCCCTCTTCTCTTCAAGCTTTCTTTGATTCCCTAGAAGATCTTCCGCCTAGAACAACAAACCCTTCACCACCTAGACCATCTTTTGAATCCATTGAACGCTTGGCCAATGAACCTCCACCCCTTCCAACTATGGAACCTCCTCTTCTACCTCTTCCACCACAACTTCCCACATTTCCCCCAAATCCTCCTTCAAACTTCCCACCACTTCTGCCTTTACGACGCAACAATCCTTTTTCCTTTGCTAACATATGAAATGTTTTGTGAACATTGCCAACACACCCAAGTTGTTGTAGACAACCTTCGGGATGAAATGCAATTCATTCTCAAGCACATCCTAGACCGTCTCAACGTTCTTGCGCATAATTACTAGACTAGGTCATTAGAAGTAGAATAAATCATATTTCGTTAAGAATGTCTTGTCTTCTTAATGTTATTAATGTTGTAATTTGGAATTAATCAATGTTTCAATGCTTTTCTTGTTGTGCTCCCAGGGAATTGTATGTTGTTGATTATCAATTTGCTCAAAAGAAATTATATACTTGTGCTTAACAAAAAAACGCAGGACAACCGGTTCCCATTACTGGAACAGAACCACAGATTCCGATTCTAAAGTGGGCACTTTTGTGCTTTAGCTTCTAACTTTTCTTTTGTAGGTACTCCTAAAGCAAGGGGGAGCACATCTCTTTATGTCTAACATTTTTCTTGCAGCATACTTGCAATGTTTAGCACCCGTCAAGGGGGAGCTTTCCGCATTTACACATATCAATTCTAACTTATCGTTAGATATCTCTTCGTGATCTTTGAATCTTTTTGTTTCGACAAAAAAGGGGAGAAGGGAAGTAAAACAAACATAAGGGAAAAGGGAAGTAAAATGAATGCTAAAACTTAATTCAAATACTCAAAACAAATTCATTTTAACTAATTACTTCCATTAGATTTTAGTTTTATCATCAACAAAAAGAGGAAGATTGTTAATTCAAATAACCCGATAAAAACTTTTATTTTATTTCATGATCTTTTCATGTTTTGTTCATAACAATTAGTAAAATCTACATGAAAGTAAACACATAATTACTACTTTTCCATTTTTACAATTACTTTGTATTTCGAGTAAACCATTATTTACATCATGGATAACATCAACATTTGAAGCATATCTTAGGGCAATTTTACAAGATTACACATGATCTATCAAGATTTTGCAAATCAAAATTTAGATTTTGTTACTGTGCTTAAGTTCTGTTGATGTATAATGGCCGGTTCTGTTCTGCAATAGAACCGGCCTACTATAGAATTTTTGGCTATAAATACCAAGCCATTTCTCATGTTTTCTTCACCCTTTTCCATCTTAAATTCCTCTAATCTACTGATCATTCTCTTTATTCTTGCATAGTTTCTTTTAGCATTTTGTAGGTAACTCTCTTCAAAGAAGAAATTGCCAAGCACCCCTTTTGATACGATCAAGTTCCAAGAATCTTGTTTCGCATCTCTATAGCATCTTCAAATTCACATTGTTGAATCTTGTACATCATTTAGTAGTTGTAGTTGTATTCATCATCATTGTAAATCAAGTGTAGTGTTGTTGGGTTGATTCTACTGTATGAAGGAATCTGAGTATTTTTTCTTTAGTACGTCATTAGAGGTATAAGCAAACGTCTGTAAGTGCTTCGCCGCCGGTTAATTGGTATTGGTGACTAGTGCGTACGAACTTAAGTATAGGTGACTTCGTGGAAGTGGTGTTTTTGGGGAGTGGAGTAGGGCAAGGAAGGTGTCCTTGTAGCCGAACCCCTATAAATACTTGTGTCTTGGTTAAATCTTTCTAACTCTTACTCTTACTTGCTTTATATTTCATATACCAAACATCAATATTGTCCTAACTTCACATAAGATCATAATAAAAGTTTTAAATGTACAAGAAAACTATTCAACCCCTCCCCGTTCTAGTTTTCAATACAACTAAAGTAAAATCAACAATGATATAAATAAATCAACATTCATTCATAATAATATCGATAACATACATGATAATCCTTAGTTACAACATGACCAATACAGATGAGATACAAAATGAAAATACGGTCCTAAGGCAATGCTAGCTGAGAGTTAACCATAATACTTAGCATGACATACAAGATAGCTAGATGATGAACAAAACCCCTACAGCCTACTAGCTGGGAGTTACCCATAAAACTTAACAGCCTATGCAGGATAGCTAACAAATGATACAATACTAGCAGCTACCACCAGCATCAGCTGGTCTATCCTGTGGCTCTGGATCTCTAGCGGGCTCTTGCTCTTTGGTCCTATTATGTCCTTGTTGAATCTGTCTTTGCAGTACACTGATCTGCTCATGCAATGCTCTGACCTCCCATCGATATGCTAGGAGCTCAGCATGTAGCGCCTTGTTGTAGTCCATGGCCTATCCCCATGCCTGCTAGGCGTGTTTAGCCTTCCTCTCTAAAAGCATAGCTGTGTGGAGGTGATATCGCCTCTCTCTAAACAACATTTTGACTCGGCCCCTCTAAAGAGGTCGATCATCCTGGGCGTCCTCTGATCATACATATATCTTATGAGTATCCCGAGCAAGAGTAGTGGCAAGATCTGTCACTCTCTAGCTTAAATCCTCTATAGTAGGTGGTGCTCTCTCCTCTATATCCCCAACCATGTCATCCAAAACATCTGTAATCCCACATGTAACCTCTTTAGACATAGGACGTCCAAGGGTGGCATCC
>BQNB010185568.1:0-12205 GCA_026074375.1 Tanacetum coccineum
TTCGATTAAACCGAAATTTATGATCACTAGATAATCCAAAAGTCCGTTAATATCAAATTCGATAAAATCGAATTTGATTTATGAATTTTCAGAATTTGAAAAAATTTGTTTTTCAATACTTCAATTCACGATAAAAACCGTGAAATGAATGTATGTTATGACTTTGAAAGCTTATTTTCGAGATTAAACGTATCAACACCTTATTCACAATTTTCGATAGAACCAAAAATGTGAAACTTATAAAACTCGATAAAACCGAGTTTGAGAATAAACACCTAATATACGATTTTTGATAGAACCGAAAGGTCGTATATATCTATTACACAATTAATACTACTGAATCTGCCAAAACTACAAGAAAAATGATCCGAAAGAAGAAATAACGACTTCCGAGAACTTTAAAAACACTTCCGAGAACTGTAGAGAAGCTAGCAAAGGTTGTGGATTGGAACAAATACTACACTCTGGAGTTTCAACTTCGGTATTGTGTATGCCATTTGCTTAAAAAAGGCTTGTTATATTTGAAAAAAAAGTTTTCTGTTGTCGAAATGTTGCTTATATTTTATAGTTCTAGAGTTTTTAAAATGTCTTTGGAGTAGCATAGTTCATTTGGAATGTTTTCTTCGTTATCTTGAATCAAACATATCGATCATGGAAGCATAGAGAGAATAGTAGAGGATAACAAGTATTCAAATTTCAAATGATATTAAAATGGAGGGAAAATGGAAGAGTTAGTTACAAGGCATCACCCTCTAATGAAGATTAGAGGGGTATTTATAGGTGAGGGAAGGAGGCTTCCCTTCCTTTATTTTCCTAACTTATCACTTCTAGTCCCTAGACTTTGGTAATTATACTATTTCATTCTTTTAGCATAATACACCTTATTACAAACTACTTTGACATTAACAAAAGAAAGACTAATGACTAAATAACACAAAATCACATAATCGACACTTTTAATGATCCTAACGTAGCTCCAAACTGAAAAGCTCATTAATGAAGCTTTTAAAATATTTTAGAGCTATTAAAACTTTAAATTACTGATATACCCTCCAACCATATTACAATCTATTCAAAATTCGATACGATTAACGAAATTTATGCATACAAACGAAACTATAATAATAATAATAATAATAATAATAATAATAATAATAATAATAATAATAATAATAATAATAATAATAATAATAATAATCTCGCCCCCACCCCTTTAGCAATAGCGAAACTGATCCTATTAAATATATGAACAGCAACACGTGCCCTAATGTCCTGAGCCATGGAGAACTTTCAGATCCGCTTTAGCAATGTAACCGCGTCTGCCTCTAATTACCCCAAAGATTTGTTGTGAACCCCTGTTATTCTAATGAAGTGATGTTATAATAATAAAAATAATAATAATTGGAGACTGGCATTTTGAGTAATCCAAGTGAGATCGCTGCCCCCAAACTCATAAAGCAATTGACAGATATATATTTCACAAAGGTTCCTAAAACTGCAGAATCCACTTTTGTCTTATCTCCTCGACAAATAGCTTTGTGGGAATCTCAACGAGGAGATCACACTTCTCACTGGCTCCGAGCGGTTCTGATCTCAGATTTGAGACAAACTATAAACGGCAAAACTTACCGTTGTGTTTTATGTTATCGGTTAGGTGTCCCTTTATTTTATGTTTTAAAGCCTTGTTCAGCTTGTTTTAGGGTGTTTGTTAGGATATTTATGGAGATCATGCGGTATCGTGCATTGATATTATTGGTATTAAGCATCGTAATAACTTTGTGCGTGATACCCTTGTTGACATTTGTTATCGGTCAGGAATTTTAGTTGGTAAAGAAGTTGATATTGGGGTGGATGGGGGCGTGACAAACCCTTACGTCCTGCAGATATGTTGCTTTACTCATGGGATAGAGGGTTGGATGTGTATGTGGATCTGACTAGGTCTTTACGTTTGACACAAATTGGGATGACTGGTTTCGTGTCCGGTCGTGCGGTGATTGATTCAGCACAACATAAACGTGTCAAGTATGATACTAAGTGTGCAACTATTGGATATGGTTTTCTCCTTTTTTTCATTCTCTTCTTTAGGGGAGTTAGAGGAGGATGCAGTTATCTTGCTTAAGGGGACCTAAAAGTTCTCCATGACTCAAGATATTGTGGTACGTGCTGTGGTTCATATCTTTAATATGATTGGTTTTGATATAGCTAAAGGAGTGGAGGCCTAAATAGTATGTCAGCTTCCCACTAATTTTTTGTAAATCTCTTGAGTTTATAATAAAGTGATAGTATTATCAATGCCATTTGATCTTGGAGTGTACCTGGTGGTAGTTTGCAGCTTGTGAGGGAGACCTTAGCCGAATCCTCCCCTCCTATTTTAGATGTTGATGAGGAAGACCTTGATTTGAGTGAGCGAAATCTCAAGCAGTGTAAGAGAAAGATTTGTGATGGCCATTATACTACAATAGTGAGAGTTCTTTCCTCTTATGGTGTTTCTCCTTATAATGATGTTATTCTTCAGGAATTAAAGGCTAAGCACCCTTTCACGTCTGCTCCATCCTTTCCTAATATACCTATTGATCATCATCACCTCATTGCTTCTCAGGCTGTGGTTCTAGATAGGATTAAGAGTTTTCCTTGAGGCACGTCTTGTGGATGGGATGGGTTGCGTGCCCAACACCTTATAGATTGCTTGAGTGGAGCTGTTGTTGCTATTTTGGATAAGTTGGTCTCCTCTATCACCCAAGTGGTGAATCTCTTTCTAGATGGGAAATGTCCCATGATGCTTGATGAGTATATTGCCAGTGCCCCTCTCACACCATTGGCAGGTGGTGGTATTCGTCCTATAGCTATGGGTACTGTCTGAGGCGTCTTGTCTCTAAGGTTAGTGTTGTCATGATTGGTCATTATTTGGATGGTTACTTAGATGATCTATAGTTTGGTGTTGGAGTGCCACGAGAGGGTGAGGCTAAATTTCATGCAGTAAATCCTCTGATTGAGGATCATAGGGATGATTTTGGTCTTTCGATGCTATTGGTGGATTTTAAAATGCATTCAATTTGGTAGACCAAAAGGTTATGTTAGAGGAAGTCCATATGCGTTGTCTTGCTATCTCACGTTGGGTGGAATTCTGTTACTCTAGCCTAGCCAGATTGTACTACGGAGAACACTGTAACATTTCTCAATTTCAGGTCATTTTACAACTCCTATTATTTGTCACTATTTATTTTAGTCCGATACGCGTTTACTTTTAATTTAACTTTTAAGCTAAATCGCGTAGACTAGAAATAAATCATTTAACTTAAAACGTCCACCCAAAATAAAATTAAGGTTTAGTCAAAACAAGGTGGGGTATAATATAACCAGTTAAGAACTAATTTAATTAACTTTGCATATGTCTATTTTTATTGGTCACGGTAAAAAGGCTTACCGTTCGCAATACAATACATTTTAGACACACCCCGGAAATACCTAGACTTCCCTAGACTCAAGCCCACTACCCAGCTTTTAACCTTAAAAACCAAAATTTAATAAATTCTTGTGTTAAAGCCTATGTTGGCTGAATGAGGGAGACTAAAAGCAACAGAAAATCCCCTAATGATCCGTAGGTACTTGTCAACCCATGTTTAATTAAAACATGTACAATATGTTCCTAGTTAGCCTATTACCCAATGGTTAATGACCATCTTACTCCTTCTTGTGCCTTGATACCCGCGGCTAGCCAATAATAACACACAAAATCCATAAGATTTCTATAATCTTGGTAAATCTTGTACCAAAACCTTGTAATTAAGAATGGTACTAGGTTGTTTTTTTAACAAAAACCACACGTGTATTAACTAGAAACACCCTAAAACCACTAGCCAAAGGCCTTGGTTTGGTTTTTGTTTTAAGAACTAGGAGATATAACTAGTATTCTTGCCTAGGAAATACCTAACGAACAATTTACCATGATTGAACACCTTACAACTTACACACTAAGCTCAACCACGTAAACCATTACTTTTTCTCGACTTGTTTCTTGGGTGTCACAAACCGCTAAACAAACCACACCTTCATTTATCTCACTCGAACTCACAAACAATACTAGGGTATCCATACAAGTTCATAAAGAGGAACATGAGCCAAGATTGGGTTAATTAATAAGCTTTGAAGCTTAGGGTTGATATTACAATCTGGGAATAAACACATCGGTTTTTGTCATTCTACTACAAACGCTACACGCCATATTCAAGACGCTAGGCACCTTTGTAATTACACGTATTTAACATAAATGTCTCATGTCATCCTTTTTTGCATGATTTGATTCCTGTCGTTTGGTCACTTAGTTTTGTATTTAACAAACCAACGCGAGCATGTTCGTGCATAGTGCAACCATGCATATTTCACGCATGTATACTTGTATGTAAACCTCTTGTGTGGTGGTAAGACCTACTAGAATGTGTAAAACATGGTTTAATATCGAGCTAAGGCTTAATCTTTACATTTAAATTTCGGGAATGGAAATCAATATGAAAACTATCACATATACACGAAATACTCGAAAACCTATAACGTAACCTTCCCATAAAAACTAGATGGCTTGAATTTAGGGAAAGATATACGTGCTAACTATAAGGCTTACATGTGACAAGACATGATAAAGTAATGCTTAACGAGTAGTGCGTTTACAATAGATTAACAAACAACCCTAGAAACCCTATTGGAGCTTAACGTGAACCCATGCATAGTCACGTACATTTAAATACTTGTATATGACTTGTGTGGTGATGAATATGTTAAAACATATAAAAATATGGCTTATTAACGAGCTATGTCTTAATGAGTTTCACTTAAATGCATGTAAGGAATGCATAAGCAAACCACACGCACTACTATGAGCAAATAAGGCCACTATTAAGCCTAAGATCTACAAATGATATGCATGTAATTCTAACAAGGTTTGGTTTAAGGCTTAAGGGCCTATTGGTATTTTTCGTGGCTAAGCAAGACTCTATCGAGCCCTAGCAAGGCCCAATAGCCACGTATAAGCTTATTCACCTTATTGGCTAACTTGCTTAGCTTATAGGCTTATTAAGAGGCTAGGAGAGTGAATGGGCCCAAGTATGTTAACCCCACACCTTTTAAACCCTTATCGAGTCCTTAATGGACCCAATAGGCCCACTGCCAAGACTTATAGCTTATGGAATATGCCAATAAGCCAAAACAGCTTAAATAGGCTTAGGTAACTTAAACGTATCAATAAGCCACTTGAAATGCTTAATGAGATAAGATAATAATAGGAATCATAGGAGAAACCTTTGTGTACCATTCGGACTAGAGTTATTGGGCTCACGAGCCCAACAAGCTCAAATAAGCTCATCTGAGCTTATTTTCTAGCTAAACAGTTTCATATGAGCTTATATAAGTCAAATAAGAGCTTATGTACTTTTAGAATCCTAAATGGACCCTTTGTTTGCTTAATGGGCCTTGACGAGCTCAATAAGCCCAATAAGCTCAAATAAGCTCATCCGAGCTTATTTATAAGCTGACAACAGCTTATGTAGCTTATTGGAGTTATTAAAACCTATTGTCACTTGTTAGATCTTAATTGGGTTAAAAATACGATTTTTACAAATTAAGGGGGCTAAAAGTGTCAAATTTCAAACCTAAGGGTTAAAACAGTCAAAACTGGATTTATAAAGCTTTAGGGACTGTTTTTGTAGCTTCTGAAACTTAAGGGACTGTTTTGAGAACATAAGGACCTAAAGTGTACTTGTTGTAAAGTTGAAGGACTAAAAGTGTGAATGTGGAAACCTAGGGGTTTAAAGTGTAAATACTATAATTTCATAAACATAAGGACTGTTTTTGTAAATATAAGAAACCTAAGGGTATTTCATGAACAAAGGTAATTTTAATAACCACTTAACATACCGTACGAGTTATATATTGTTCGGATATTATACGAGTTAAACCACGACTTAATAAATACGAATATTTATTAATAACGTTTATACATATACTAGAACGTGTGTAATCGTATACCTTCCCAAGAGCCATCAAGTAAATACAAATACGATAAACATGTGCACCACCACACAAGTGATAACAGTATATATAAACTAGCAATTTAATTTTAGTTTATGCATTAAGTCGTTAGCCTAAACTTGTAGACTAAGACTGGCCGTATGTACTTAGGTATTTGACGGTGTGATTCATTGCCATACTTGGATATATTTACCATTTTCAGAGGACTACTTACTAAGGTGAGTTCATAGCCCCATGTTTTACAATTATTTAAATGATTTACATCTTTGGGGTGAGAACATGCTTTGTTTTACAAATTGGACGCAAGTGTACATTTTATACTATGATTACGTGTTTGCCTAAGTAGCAATAACCCACTGAGCCCTTTATCATGAACTGTCAATTACTAGATTGTGAGCGCGAATGTTATAAATAGATCTATTTGGGATTGACATCCCCGTTTGGGTGAGTAGCGCTCACTGTGCCGGGTTGCCGGACAACAAACGTATACCATGTCAGATTTGGGATGTTGCGGGTTAGAACATCATTCACGGGCATTTATTGGCAATTTATTGCATTCATACATGTCGAGCTTCAGTGTCATGAGCTTAGAAAAACGTAATTACTTTTTATGATGTTTGCATCTGTTGCTTAATCATACACTTGGAAATCTTGCGGTCCTACTATTGATTTACATAAACCTATGAATTCACCAACTTTATGTTGATATTTTAAGCATGTTTTCTTAGGTCAATAAGGCACGAGGTGCTCAGATACATTGGGGGTCACTCTTTGGAAAAAGTTAGTACTAAAGATTTGGGCATATTACATCTTGGGAACATTTGTTATAAACCAAAATCTTTACTTATATTGTCGAAAACTTTAAAGCCATGAGCGTATGTAATGAACAAGCATTTTGTTAATCCAATGTATCTTTTCAAAATGACACGTTTTGTGGTCGTTCTCATATCTTGTGCTATTAATCTATGAAGTAACGCCCTCTGATATTCAACATTCTGCTGCTACCCAAATTTGGGGGTGTTACAAACACACCTTATGGTCATGCCAAGGGGTGTAACAGGGTGATCCTTTTGGCCCTCTACTTTTTTCTTTAATGCTACATTCCCTGATATGTAAGATTAGAGACACTTTTAGTCTTTAGCTGCAGGCTTGGTATCTAGATGATGACACTATTGTGGGTGATACTTTGGTTGTAAGGAAAGGATGGTCCGGGTTGTGGTTTGCATCTCAATGTTGATAAAACTGAGATTTTATGGCCTAAGGAAGACCCTAGAAGCAGGTTTGAAGGTGTTTTCCTGCCTAATATTTCCCGACCATTGCATGTTGTTAAATTACTAGATGGACCTGTTAGTGTGGATTTTGATTTTAGTAGTGAGCTTGTAATAAAGAGAGTGTCTAAAACCATTGGGCTTATGGATACGGCCGCTAAGCTTAATGATCCTCAATGTGAGTTGCTACTTCTTCGTGCCTGTACGAGGATTTCTAAACTATACTTTGCAATGCGCACATGCCCTCCTCGTGTCTTTGAGTTGGCTCAATGTTCTTTTGACGTGGTTCTTCGTTCTGCTCTAGAGCGTATTGTCACTGCCTTAGAGCCATGATTTGGAGTCTGGCAATGGAGACTCACCACCTTACCCTTTGCATTTAGGGGGCTTGGTGTATATTTAGCAGGTAATGTTCTGAATTATGCCTTTCTTGCTTCACGTTTGTAGTCTGCTGCCATGCAAACTAAGCTTATTCGGCATGTTGGTATTGTAGCTTCTGGTTCCACCTTTGATGATGCATTGTGTGTGTTTAACACATCTATGAAGATTGATCTTTTGAGTAATCCAAGTGAGATTGTTTCCCCCAAACCCATGAAGAAAATGGCAGATATATATTTCACACAAGTTACTAAAGATGCAGAATCCACATTTTCCTTATCTTCTCGACAGATAGCCTTATGGAAATCTCAAAGGAATGATCACACTACGAACTGGCTTAGGGCGGTTCCTATTTTTGGGTTGGGACAAACTATGGATGGTAAGACTTACCGTTGTGTTTTGTGTTATCGAGTGGGTATCCCTTTATTTTATGTTTCAAAGCCTTGTTCAGCTTTTTCAAGGGTTTTTGCTGGGGACATTTATGGAGATCATGCTGTATCATGTGCTGGTATTATTGGTATCTAGCATCGTCATAATGTTGTGCATGATACCCTTGTCGACATCTGCTGTCGTTCGGGGATTTCAGCTGGAAAGGAAGTTGATATCTGGCTGGATGGGGGGTGTGACAAACCATTACGTCCAGTAGATATGTTACTTTATTCGTGGGATGAAGGTCTTGACGTGTGTGTGGATTTGATTGGATTATCGCTTTTGACGCAAACCGAGATGGCAGATTTTATGCCCGGTCGTGCGGTTATCAATGTTGCACAACGTAAACGTGTTAAGTATATGGCTAAGTGTACAGCTATTGAATATGGGTTTCTTCCCTTTTCTTTCTCCTCTTTAGGGGAATTAGAGGAGGGCGCGGTTACATTGTAGAAGCAGATCCAGAAATTCTCCGTGGCTCAAGACATTGGGGCACATGCTGCCGTTCATATTTTAATAAGAATAGTTTTGGTATTGCTAAAGGAGTAGGGGCCCAGATAGTATCTCGGCTACCCTCTAATTTGTTGTAAATCTTTTGAGTTTCTTAATAAAGTGAAAATAAATAATAATAATAATAATAATAATAATAATAATAATAATAATAATAATAATAATATTGATCGTCAATGTGAGTTGTTGCTTCTTCGTTCTTGCACGGGTATTTCCAGGCTATACTTTACTATGCGCACATGCCCTCCCCGTGTCTTTGAGTCTGCCTAATGTTCTTTTGACGTGGCTTTTCGTTCTTCTTTAGAGTGTATTGTCACTACTGCTAGACAAAGATTTGGTGACTGGACATAGAGGCTTGCCACTTTACCCTTTGCATTTGGGGGACTTGGTGTTTATTCTGCGGGTGATGTTTTGAATTATGCCTTCCTCGCATCACGATTACATTCTGCTGGCCTACAGACTAAGATTCTTCGGCATACTGGAATTGCTGCTTCCGAGCCTATTTTTGATGATGCCTTGTCTGTGTTTAATACATCTATAGAGACTCACATTTTGAGTAATCCAAGTGAGATTGCTGCCCCCAAACTCATGAAGAAAATGGCAGATATATATATTTTACACGGGTTGCTAAAAATGCAGAGTCCATATTTTCTTTATGTCCTCGACAGATGGTCTTGTGGAATTATCAAAGGGAGTATGATACTTTTGACTGGCTTAGGGCGGTCCCTATTTCTTGGTTGGGACAGACTATGAACGGTAAGACTTACCGCTGTGTTTTGTGTTATCGGTTAGGTATCCCCTTATTTTCTGTTTTGAAACCTTGTTCAGCTTGCTCAAGGGTTTTTAATGAGGATATTTATGGAGACCATGCTATATCGTGTGCTGGTATTGTTGGCATTAAACATCGTCATAATATTATGTGCAATACTCTTGTCGACATTTGTTATCATTCAGGGATTTTAGCTGGTAAGGAAGTTGATATCGGGTTGGATGGGGGTGTGACAAACCATTACATCCAGCAGATATGTTAGTTTACTCATCAGATGGAGGTCTTGATGTGTGTGTGGATATGACTGGATCTTCGCCTTTGAGGCAAACTAGGATGGCAGATTTCATGCCCGGTCATGTGGTGATTGATGCTGCACAGCATAAACGTGTTAAGTATATGGCTAAGTGTGCAACTATTTGATATGGGTTCTTCCCTTTTCTTTCTCTTCTTTGGGGGAATTAGAGGCAGACGTGGTTACATTGCTAAAGCGGATCCAGAAGTTCTCCATGGCTCAGGACATTAAGGCACATGCTGCTGTTCATATATTTAATAGGATCAGTTTTGCTATTGCTAAAGGAGTGAGAGCCCAGATAGTATCTCGGCTCCCCTCTAATTTATTGTAAATCTCTTGATTTTCTTAATAAATTGTTTTATAATAATAATAATAATAATATTAATTATTATTATTATTATAACTGATAATATCGGATATGTTGTCAACAATATGTTAAAGCTACAATTTTAGATTTGTTATTGGATATGATTAACTGCAATTTTATATTTGTTTATAATTTAAAAAAAAGTGTAAAAAATACTTGGTAAAATGCCTAGTTTAGTGTGTCTTTTTATGGCCGCATTTACTTTGCATAACTGAATTCATAATAGTGATGAAGAAGATATGATATTTACTACGAGCGAGAAGCATCCAAATTACATACCACCCAATGAACTAAATGTATCTCAAGGAACATTAATGAGATGAAACGAATCCGCAATAATATTGTTACATCAATATGGAATGCACTACGTCAATGACTATTACAAGCATGTTGTATTAAAGCACTACAATTATTATTAATATAATGAATTACGTAGTATTACTTTTATGTTTTACATTTGTTTATAATTATATATATATCCTTTTATGTCATTTTACATCTTATAAAATACATCAACCAAACTCAATTTTATACTCAACACAATCATTGAAAAACGCAACGAGCATTCTTCACTAACTCATGTTAACAAACTTTTCACTTACAGCTTTGATGTGCTTGTCGTTGTAAAGGTAATATTTAAGATGATTCAAGTTTTAAAATTTATATAATTCCACTTAAAACCAAAAACACACGTTAACGGGCAGTTAACCAGATCGTAATTAGTTTCGTGGTAAGTAAGGGTGTCGACCACATAAGCGAGGTTAAATTAATCAATTTATTAATATATTGGTTATCTAATCTATGTTAATTCTATCTATTCTAAACCCCTATGTAAAACCTATTTTTAGTCCCTAAATCCTAATTCTAACAAGAAAAGGGGGGTTTTTAGCCTGAGAGACATAAACGGTTTGGGTTGGTGTCTATAATCAATTCAAAGGCACTTTAACCCTCACAAGCCAATCTAATAAAAAAGAAGAAAGAGCCGGCTCGATCCTTATATAAGAAAAATTGTAAGTAACCCAATATAATCCGATTAAACGTTGGGGTTTGTTTTATTATTTGAAAATGATTCTTCTCTCGAGGTGGCAATTATCTTCTTAAGACTCTTTAGGCGTTACATCAACCTAAGACAGATAAAATAATATGTCCAATTAAAGCATCCACATAAAGCCATCCTTATATGCTGATTATAATCTAACTTATGGATTAAAGCTATGGGGAACTTGTTATAACCCATAGCTCCATAGAGAATTTACACCACTACCGCTGAAAGGGCAATTTACACCACTAGTAGTCCAACTTTCCAACTATCCAATGAAACAAAACGTTACTTTGTTGAATTATCTAGGTCACCTGCTAGTCAAAACACGATCAATAAACCATTGGCAATGTCCAACTAAATAGTTAAGTCCCGAAGCGTATACGTATCCTAGACACAGATTTAGAAGGACAATATTTATGATCCTATGATTCTAGATGTATAAATTACTATATGGAGAGCTATCCCAGACTCTAGATTACTTGGTCCGTATCACTAGATCCAGTTGAATGATAGGTCGCATACAAAAGCGCGTAAACAAGTATAAATTGATAAACATAAACAAGCATTCAACGATAAATCAAGAAACCGAGATAAACAAATACCAAACATTCAGATCTTCATAATAATGGCTAATACCCAAAGGTATTAGCCTTCAAACGTCATAATAAATACAAGAGCAATTATTTAGCCAAGGTAAACTAACTGAGTTAATGAATGATACCAAAAACTGAACGATTACTAAAGTATATGGAATTACACGTTGTCTCCTATGGAATTGATAACATTGCTTGACCTCTTCTGCTCTTTTTCTCCTCTGAAAATTGACTTTTGTGGTTTAGGTATCGAGAATATGATTTAGCACACCTAAAACTCATTTTTGAGTTTTCTATTTATAAGGTTTAGAAGTCGATTGGATACGGCGTATTGGGGATTTCTTGGAGTAAGGACCATGCTTGATATCTCCAGAATATTATATTGATTCCATATCTTAAATACGGCGTATTGATTCTCTCTGAATACGGCGTATTGATCTTTATTCCTCTGTAGTCTTTGGTGAGTGCAGGCACGGATACGCCGTATCTTCCATGATGGATACGGCGTATTGGTCTTCAGAATAGTAATCTTTAAAATATCT
>BQNB010185569.1:0-12205 GCA_026074375.1 Tanacetum coccineum
ATAATACGAATACTCTTACAGTATTAGGGTTACAAAGACCTTGAAGCTATGAATTATAAAAGATTATATGAAAAAGATATCAAACTATATGCCCTAGGACCTCCTTTTATACATTTCCTAAGTATATAAAATCTTTTCTATAAATAACTAATACACATCAAGTAAGCAGTACTAACAAACAGTACTAACTTACACTAGCAGTACTAACTTAATACTAGCAGTACTAACTACTTAGAATATTTTCTTGAGCAGTAGTAACTCTTCAGTAGCATTAACTTCAAGCAGTCTTTGTACTAGCAGTAGTAACTTTCACTAGCAACATTAACTTTTGTACCAACAATAGTAACTTTCACTAGCAGCATTAACTTTTGTACCAGCAGTAGTAACTACTTAGTATATGTTGGATCCCTTACTGAATAGATCTTGAAACTTTAGCTTGCAAAGGGTTTGCTACTTTAGATAAATCCAAAGCAACAATAATGAAACACTGATTTAACACTATTGATTATGCGGAAACTAATCAACAATGCTAAGAAGAACATTGATATTCTTCTTCAAAATCATCAAGTTATTCTTTCCATATAAAGATTCTTCAACACTTAAAAGAAACAGGAGGAATGCATCTAAACACGTCTAAACTTCTTACAAGAAAAAAAAATATTTAATGATTACATTACAAATGCGACAAAGCATTTCACTTCATAATCAATTCATAAGACTTCTTTTCCAAAATCATTGAAAGTGTAGATGGTGAGTAAGTAGGATACTTCTTTTTCTATGAACATAAAAAATATGCAATATGTTGTAAACATCTCAAGAAATTACATCTACAGGAGGAAGTCCATAACGCTTCCAACTTAACACTTTATAGTTTTGTTGATTCCTCCATACTACATCTTCTACATGTGGTTCAAACATTGTTTTCAAATCATTCCATAATACAAAATCCAAGTCCTCCACTGGTCTTATTGACTTATATTTAGCTTTTACCAACTTGAACAAAGTTTCTAAATCTTCCCTGTCAAAACCTTTTAAGCATGAATCTAAAGATCAGTGTACATCCGAAAGACTTTCCAGATCACTCCTTATTTATTTGATAATAGCTTTTTCTTCCTTTTTTATGAATCTTCTAGTCAACAATACATGGAGACTTAACAAGCAAAGGTATAGCATCAATTGTTACCATTTCTTCATCTGGAATGATTTCCATTAACTTTTTAATCTCTGCTGTTTCTTTATCATCTTCCACCTTTTGTTTCTTTGTAATCTTTTATGCTAGCTCAGTTCCTGCTCTCTTTTCTTTGCTCTCCACCAACTCTGTTCTAAAGTCTTCAAATGTATTTACCCTCTTGAATTCTCTATCAAACTTCTCTTAGATAGAATCAAAATCTTTCAACTTCAAATCATTAAGCTTGTATCCTTCCATGTTCTTTAGGTAAGTACACATTATCTTTCTCTGTTGAGCTTTTTTGGTGGTTTGTTTCTTTTCTCTTCTGATCTTTTAGCTGCAAAATGCTTTCTTCTTTTCTCTAAGAGTTGTTGAAATAATGTAGCCTTTTCTGCATCATACAACTCTTCTTGTTCTTGTGCTTGCAATCTTTCAGTCAATTGATGATCAGCATCAATCTTTGCTTGTATATTGAAGATTATGCAGAATTTAATCTTTAATATTAAGAAAAATTATCAATGAAATAGTAATTCAAAACAAATACGCTTCAATATTATTAATAATAATACAAATACTCTCAATGTATTAGGGTTGCAAAGACCTTGAGTTATAAAAGATACGACCAAGATTTATTTGGTTTTTGTACGTATTGTATATCCAAACTCTATGCCCTATGACCTCCTTTTTAAAACAACCAAGGAGTCCTACTCGCTTATAATAATGTTTCCTAAGTATATAAAATCTTTTCTATAATAATTATACATACAATGTAAAGATAGTTACTAAACAAACCAATAATAACATAACACTACAGTACTAATTATAAACTTAGCAGTACTAACTACTAGAATATTTTCCTTGAGCAGTAGTAACACTTCAGCAGAATAACTTTCAAGCAAGTACCCTTTGTACTAGCAGTAGTAAATTTCACTAGCAGTAGTAACTTATCACTAGTAGCATTAACTTCAACTGAGCAGTCTTAACTTTGTACTAGTAGTACTAACTGTGTACTAGCAGTAGTAAATAATTAGCATATTTTCTTTGAAGTTCAAGAGCAGCACTAAATCTTTACTAGCAGTATTAACATAAACTTGAGTAGCAGTAATTCTAACAGCATCAAGAAGACTTTTAATCCTAACAATCCTCCCCTAAACTTGATATTCTTCTTCAAAATCATCAGGTTCCTCATTTAAAGCCTTCACCAACACTATGAGGAATGCTTTCCAAATACTTTCTTTACTTCTTAAGCTATTTTATGATGAATTTACAAAGCTGATGAGCCATTTCACTTTCATAATCAATCATAAGGTTCTTTTCAACATCATTGAAAGTGTAGATGGTGTAAGAGGATACTTCTTTTCTACCAACATATAAATTTGCATATGTTGCATCCTCAAGAAATGTACTCCATAAGAGTCATACAACTTCCAACTCAACATTTTGTAGTCTTGTTGATTCCTCCATACTGCATCTTCTACATGTGGTTCAAACATTGTTTTCAAATCATTCCATAATACCAAATCCAAGTCTTCCACTGGTCTTATTGACTTATATTTAGCTTTTACCAACTTGTACAAAGTTTCTAAATCTTCCCTGTCAAAACTTTTAAGCATGTATCTAAAAATCATGTACATCTGAGACTTTCCATCAGCTCTTATTATTTGATAATAGCTTTTTCTTCCTTCTTTATGAATCTTCCAGTCAACAATATATGGAGACTTAACAGCCAAAGGTATAGCATCAATTTTTACCTCTTCTTCATCTGGAATGATTTCCAATATACATTTTAATCTTTGTTGTTTTTCTTTTGTCATCTTCCACCTTTTGTTGTCTTTGTAATCTTTAGGCAGCTCCAGTTCCTGCTCTACCACAACTCTATTCTAAAAGTCTTTTCAAAATGTAATTTACCCTCTTGAATCTCATCAACAGATTTAGATAGAATCAAAATCTTTCAACTTCAAATCATTGAGCTTGTATCCTTCCATGTTCTTTAGGTAAGTACACATTATCTTTCTCTGTTGAGCTTTTGTTGGTGGTTTGTTTCTTTTCTCTTCTGATCTTTTAGCTGCAAAATGCTTTCTTCTTTTCTCTAAGAGTTGTTGAAATAATGTAGCCTTTTCTGCATCAGACAACTCTTCTTGTTCTTGTGCTTGCAATTTTTTAGCCAATTGATGATCATCATCAATCTTTTCTTGTATATCATCCCATGTTTCAATCAAGGCAATATTGGCTTCTTGTTCTTTTTTAGCTTTCTCTCTTGCAAGTATTTCTTCTTCATCAAATTCAGCTTGTAATTCTAAAGCAACTTCTTCATCAAGCCTGATTAGATCTTTCTTCTCCATAGGCTTCACAGGTTCATCTATCATTATTCCTTTACCCTTGTCATGTGCTTGTTGTGAAGAAATTTTTAGTGTAGATATTGTTGTTGTACATTCACCTGGCTCTTAAAAAACAATCCCTTTCACCTTGGGTTTTGAATTATTTAATGCTTCAAGTGCTTGAGCCAAAGTAATTTCTGCAGTAGTTATTGTAACAGTTGTTAGAGCAGTACTAACTTGAGCAGCATCAACTACTTCTTCAACAACATTTTCATTTTGTCCTGCAACAAATACTTCTTCACCATTTAAAGCATCCACATCAAACATCTCTTTGTCAGCATCATCTTGAACACTAACTAGGGTAATATCATCATCTGCATCAATAGCATTAATCCTCCCCTGCTTGGATTAGTTATATTAGATAAATCTAACACAACTATAGTAAAAGCTTTGTTTGAATGTATTAAAGATTATGCGGAATCTAATCTTTAATATTAAGAAAAATTATCAATGAAACAGTAATTCAAAACAAATAAGCTCCAATATTATTAATGATAATAATATAAATACTCTCAAAGTATTAGGGTTACAAAGACCTTGAAGCTACAAAAGATATGACTAAGATTGATTTGGTTTTTGGTACGTATTGGTATATCAATCTCTATGCCCTAGGACCTCCTTTTATACACCAAGGAGTCCTACTCGGCTTATAATACTTTCCTAAGTATATAAAATCTTTTCTATAAATAACTAATACATATCAAGTAAGCATTACTAACAAACAATACTAACATACACTAGCAGTACTAACTTAATACTAGCAGTACTAACTACTTAGAATATTTTCTTGAGCAGTAGTAACTCTTCAGCAGCATTAACTTCAAGCAGTCTTTGTACTAGCAGTAGTAACTTTCACTAGCAGTAGTAACTTATCACTAGCAGCATTAACTTCAACTGAGCAGTCTTAACTTTGTACTAGTAGTACTAACTGTGTACTAGCAGTAGTAAACACTTAGCATATTTTCTTTGAAGTTCATGAGCAGCACTAAATCTTTACTAGCAGTGTTAACATAAACTTGAGCAACAGTAATTCTAACAGCATCAAGAAGACTTTTAATCCCAACAATCCTCCCCTAAACTTGATATTCTTCTTCAAAATCATCAAGTTTCTTCATTTAAAGATTCATCAACACCAGGAGGATGCTTCTAAACACGTCTTTACTTCTTAAGATATTTTATGATGAATTTACAAAGCTGACAAGCCATTTCACTTTCATAATCAATCATAAGCTTCTTTTCCAATATCATTGAAAGTGTAGATGGTGTAAGAGGATACTTCTTTTCTACCAACATATAAATTTGCATATGTTGCATCCTCAAGAAATGTACTCTACAAGAGTCATACAGCTTCCAACTTAACACTTTATAGTTTTGTTGATTCCTCCATACTACATCTTCTACATGTGGTTCAAACATTGTTTTCAAATCATTCCATAATACAAAATCCAAGTCCTCCACTGGTCTTATTGACTTATATTTAGCTTTTACCAACTTGAACAAAGTTTCTAAATCTTCCCTGTCAAAACTTTTAAGCATGTATCTAAAGATCATGTACATCTGAGACTTTCTATCAGCTCTTATTATTTGATAATAGCTTTTTCTTCCTTTTTTATGAATCTTCTAGTCAACAATACATGGAGACTTAACAAGCAAAGGTATAGCATCAATTGTTACCATTTCTTCATCTGGAATGATTTCCATTAACTTTTTAATCTCTGCTGTTTCTTTATCATCTTCCACCTTTTGTTTCTTTGTAATCTTTTATGCTAGCTCAGTTCCTGCTCTCTTTTCTTTGCTCTCCACCAACTCTGTTCTAAAGTCTTCAAATGTATTTACCCTCTTGAATTCTCTATCAAACTTCTCTTAGATAGAATCAAAATCTTTCAACTTCAAATCATTAAGCTTGTATCCTTCCATGTTCTTTAGGTAAGTACATATTATCTTTCTCTGTTGAGCTTTTGTTGGTGGTTTGTTTATTTTCTCTTCTGATCTTTTAGCTGTTAAATGCTTTCTTCTTTTCTGTAAGAGTTGTTGAAATAATGTAGCCTTTTCTGCATTAGACAACTCTTCTTGTTTTTGTGCTTGCAATCTTTCAGCCAATTGATGATCATCATCAATCTTTGCTTGTATATCATTCCATGTTTTAATCAAGGCAATATTGTCTTCTTGTTCTTTTTTAGCTTTCTCTCTTGCAAGTCTTTCTTCTTTATCAAATTTAGCTTGTAATTCTAAAGCAACTTTTTCATCAAGCCTGATTAGATCTTTCTTCTCCATAGGCTTCACAGGTTCTTCTATCATTATTCCTTTACCCTTATCATGTGATTGTTGTGAAGAAATTGTTGGTGTAGATCTTGTTGTTGTACATTCACCTGGCTTTTGAAAAACAATCCCTTTCACCTTAGGTTTTGAAGTTTGTAATGCTTCAAGTGCTTGAGCCAAAGTAATTTCTGCAGTAGTTATTGTAACAGTTGTTGCAGCAGTACTAACTTGAGCAGCAACAACCTTCTTTAACAACATTTTCCTTTTGTCCTTCAACAAATACTTCTTTACCATTTAAAGCATCCACATCATTCATCTCTTTTTTAGCATCATCTTGAATAGAAACAAGGGTAATATCATCATCTGCATCAATAGCATTAATCCTCCCATGCTTGGATTAGTTATATTAGATAAATCTAGCACAACTATAGTAAAAGCTTTGTTTGAATGTATTAAAGATTATGCGGAATCTAATCTTTAATATTAAGAAAAATTATCAATGAAACAGTAATTCAAAACAAATAAGCTCTAAAATTATTAATAATAATAAATACACACCCACTCCACTCCTCTCGTCCCACTCAAAGTATTAGGGTTACCAAAGACTTGACGCTACAAAAGATACGACTAAGATATGATTTGTAAATAATTTGGTACGTAATTGAGTGATATACTCAATCTCTATGCCCTAGGACCTCCTTTTATACACCAAGGAGTCCTACTCGGCTTACAATACTTTCCTAAGTATATAAAATCTTTTCTATAAATAACTAATACATATCAAGTAAGCAGTACTAACAAACAATACTAACTTACACTAGCAGTACTAAACTTAATTACAGCAGTCAGCTAACTACTTAGAATATTTACTTGAGCTGTAGTAACTCCTCAGCAGCATACATTTAAGCCAGTCTTTATACTATTCAAGTAGTTACTTTCACTACAGTAGTAACTTATTCACTAGCAGCATTAACTTCAACTGAGCCAGTCCTAACTTTGTACTAGTATAAACTAACTGTGATACTAAGCAGTAGTAAACACTTAGCCATATTTTCTTTGAAGTTTCATGGGCGAGCACTAAATCTTCACTTAGCGATATTAACATAAACTTGAGAAATAGTAAATCTAACAGCATCAAGATACTTTAATCCCAAATAATCCTCTCCTCTAAAACTGATTCTTCTGCAAAATCATCAAGTTTCTTCATTTAAAGCTTCATCCAACACCAGGGAGATGCATCCAAACATGTCTTTACTCATTCATAAGCTATTTTATGATGAATTTTACAAAGCTGATAAGCATTTCACTTTCATAATCATCATAAGCTTCTTTTCCAACAAGATTGAAAGTGTAGATGGAGTAAGAGATAACTTCTTTTCAACCAACATATAAAATATCATATGTTGTCATCCTCAAGAAAGTACTCCTAACAAGAGTCAACTGCTCCAACTCAAACACATGTGGTAGTCTTGTTGATTCCTCCCCATACTGCATCTTCTACATGGGATTTCAAACATTGTTATTCAAATCATTCCATAATACCCAAAATCCCAAGTCCTCCCCTATCTTATTTGACTTATATTTTATGCTTTACCAACTTGAACAAAAGTGTTCTTAAATCTACCCTTCAAAACTGTTTAAGCCATGTATCAAAAGTGAAAAAAGAAAAACAAGAAAAAAAAGAAAATAACAAAAAACAACAAAACAAAAAAAAAAAAAAGTAAAAAAATAATAGAAAAAAAGCAAAAGAAAGGAGAACAAAGAAAAAAAAAACAAAAAAAAAAATAAAAAATAAAAAAAAGACAAGAAAAAAAAGAAAAAAATGGGAAAAAAAAAAAAATAATAAGGGAGAAGAAAAAAAAAAGAAAAGAAAAAAAAATATTGAAAAAAATAAAAAGCAAAAAAAAGAAAAAAAAAAAGAGAAAAGAAATAAAAAAAAAAAAACAAGGGAAAAGCAAAAATAGAAAAAAGAAAAAAAAAAAAAAAAAAATACAAGAGGAAATAAGAAAAATATTGAAAAAAAAAAATAGGAAAGAAAAAAAAAAAAAAAAAGGAAAAGAAAAAAGAAAAAAAAAAAAAAAAAGAGAAAAAAGAAAAGAAAAAAAAAAAAAAGGGAAGGGGGAAAATAAAAAAAAAGAAAAGTAAATAAAAAAAAAAAAGAAGGAAAAATAAAGTAAAAACTAAAAAAAAAAAAAGAAAAAAGAAAAAAAGAAAAAAAAAAAAAAAAAAAAAAAAAAAAGGAGATAAGGAAAAAAAATATAAAAAGGAAAAAAAAAAAGAAAAAAGAGAGAAAAGAAAAAATAAAGGAAAAAAAAAAAAAAAAAAATAGAAATAAAATAAAAAAAAAAGAAAATAGAAAGGAAAAAAAAAAGAAAAAAAAAGAAATAAGAAAGAAAAAAAAAAGAAAATGAAAAGGAAAAAAAAAATAAAAAATAGAAAAAGGAACAAGCAACAACCGGAAAATCCCAGTCCCAAGCAGCAAAAATGGGCCAGGCCCCTGGCCAAACCCCTGCCGCACTCCAAAACCCCCCCCACCCAAGAACACGCCCTGCCCTACCCGCTCCCATACTCACCCCGCCCGCACTCACGATCCACCGTCCCCCCGGCCCCGCTCCCCCCGACTCCCACTGCCCCCCCCCCGCACCTCCCCCGCCCCCTCCACCTACACCGCACGCTTCCAGTCCCCACCCTTCACTAGCCCGCCCCCCCCCGCTCCACCCCCCTCCTCCCACGCGCGCCCACGCCCTGCCCCCCCCTCCAGACTGTTCCTCCCCACCAGAACTTCCCTCGCCCTCCTCCCTCCGCCCCGCCCCCCCCCGCCCCCACTAGGTTTCCCCATCCATCACCCCCGCACCCTTTCACCCCCCCCCTCTCCCCCCCCCCAGCGCCCCGCCTCCGCTCCGCCTCCCCCCCCGCGTCGACCCTCTCTATTTCTCACTCCGGTGCGTCGCCCTTCCCCCTGCCCCCCCCCGCCCACCGTCCCCCCCCTCACCCTCTTCCCGCCCCAAAGTTCCCCCCCCGCCCCCAGCCCCCGCTCAACCCCTAGCCCGTCCGCCCGCACCCGCGGCCCCCTACCCTTTCTACGCTCCTGCAGCCTAAACCGCCTCCTTCGAGCATCCGCGGCCCCCCACCCCCCCCCCCCCCTCACGTCGCCACCGCGCCCCCAGTTCCCCCCCCACCACCCCCCCCACCTGCCGTGCGCCTCCCTTACCCCCCCCCCTCACCCTATCCATCCCCTCCCCCGCATGCCACGCCTCAAGTTGCTGCCCCCCCCCCGCCGCCCCGCGCCACCCTCGCCCCCACACCATCCATGGCCAGCCCTATTCCCACCCCCACACTTCACCCCCCTCCCCCCCCCCCCCGCCCCTTCCCCTTTACTCCCGTCCCACCCCTGTCACTCTCCTCCCCGCTATCCCCCCGCCCGCCCACCCCCACCCCCTCAGCTACGCCGTGATCCCTCCCCCACCCTCCCAACCCCCCCCCCCACCTACCACGCCTACTTAGACCTTCCACCCCCCCCACCCCTTCCTTGTTTAAACCCGCCTCTGTCGCCCCCCCTGCAACCCAGCCCCCCACTCCCCCCCCTCCCTCGCCCTCCAAACACACCTTCCCGTACAACTTCCTGCCCGCCCCCCCCCCCCCACCCCCCAACCCACCCCCCCCACCCCTCCCATGGACCCCACGCCCGCCACCCGCTCACCCCAATGCGGCCGCCACGACGCCTCCTCCCCCCTGACGCTCCGTACCCTCCCCGCACCCCCCAACCCTCCCCCTCGTCACCGGCCCGTTCTCCCACTCCCCCCCCCCTCCCCCCCCCCCTCCTCGCCGCGCTGCCCCCCCCCGCGCCGCCCCCCCCCCCCTCTTCCCCCCTCCCCCCCACCCGCCCCCCACCCCCGCCTCTACCCCCCCCCCCCACCCTGCTCCCCACAACCTCCCCTTGCCCCCCCTCCGCCCACCCCCCCTCCCACCCCCCCCCACGTCCGCACCATCAGCACTTGTCACGCCCCCCCCCTCGCTCTTCACCCTGCCCCTACTCGCTCCCCCTTCGCAGCCCCGGTCCACCTCCCCCAGCCTCTCTAGCCCCCCCCCCAAGCCGACCCCCCTGCTGTGCCCCCCCTCTACAAGCCAGCCGCCCCCTTTGCCCCGTCACCCCCTTCACCTCCCGCCTCCTCGTCGCCCCATCTCAATCTCCCCAACCCGCCGCCCCCACTGACCCCCGCTTTATCCCACACCCCAACCCCAGTATCTCGCCCCCCCCCTCCTCCCCCCCTCCTCCATCCCTCCCTCCCCCCCCCACGCCGCTTTCCTGACCGCCCCCCCACCCACTGTAGCCAGCCTTCCTTTCACCATACCAACACCTCCAAACCCACCCGCGACATCAAACATTATCACCTACGCAAAAAAACACCACCAAACATCCGAGCGAAAACCGACCCCCACCACAGGCGCGCCATACACCCGCACCCGGACACTCCAACCATAGAACCCATCATCTTTCTCAGGCCTGCTATTCCCTCACTATTATAAACACAGTTGAAACATAATACAATATCCACCTATAAAATATCATTGAAAACTATTATGTCTAGCAAAGAACCTAGGCACTCTTGTTCTTGCTCTCTCCACCAACTCATAAATACTAAAGTCTTCAAATGTCTTTTACCCTCTTTAAAATTCTCCTATCAAACATATCAATGATATAATCATAATACTTCCAAACTTCAATCATTGATCTTTGTTATCCTTCCAAGTTCTATAGGAAGAAGTACACATTATCTTTCTCTGTTGAGCTTTTGTGGTGGGATTGTAATCTTATCTCTTCTCTGATCATTTAATGCTGCAAAATGCTTTCTTCTTCTCTAAAGAGTTGTTGAAAATAATGTAGCCTATTCTGCATCCAGACAACTATACTTCTTCCTTGTGCTTGCAATCTTTCAGCCAATTGATGATCACATCAATCTTTGCTTGTATATCATCCCATCTTTTTCAATCAAGGCAATATTAGCTTCTTTGTTCTTTTTTAAGCTTCTCTCTGCAAGTCTATCTTACTCATCCAAATTCACTGTAATACTAAAGCAAACTTCTTCATCGAGCTGATTAAGATCTTTCTTCCCTCCATAGCTCTATTGTTCATCTATCATTATTCCTTTACCCCTGTTCCTGTGATTGTTGTGAAGAAAAATGTAGTGTAGGTCTTGATGTTGTTGCAATCACTTGGCTCTGAAAAAACAATCCCTTCTCACCTTTGGGTTTTTGAGTTTTAATGCATTCAAGTGCTTGTGAGCCAAAGTAATTTCTGCAGTAGTTATTGTAACAGTTGTTACAGTAGTACTAACTTGAGCAACATCAACTACTTCTTCATCAACATTTTCATTTTGTCCTGCAACAAATACTTCTTCACCATTTAAAGCATCCACATCATTCATCTCTTTGTCAGCATCATCTTGAATAGAAACTAGGGTAATATCATCATCTGCATCAATAGCATTAATCCACCCCTACTTGGATTAGTTATATTAGATAAATCTAACACAATTATAGTAAAAGCTTTGTTTGAATGTATTAAAGATTATGCGGAATCTAATCTTTAATAGTAAGAAAAATTATCAATGAAACAGTAATTTAAAACAAATAAGCTCTAAAATTATTAATAATAATAATACAAATACTCTCAAAGTATTAGGGTTACAAAGATCTTTAAGCTATAGTATTAAGTAGCACAAGAAAACTTTGTATTATAACTTGAATCTGACTAGGTTACAGATTACAAAGACTATGATTGCTAAGATGATCTCTATTGATCTATGTTGATCTATATCAAATAAGTATGACTAGGGTTCCTTTTATACACCAAGGAAACCCTAATGGACTTTACAAAATGCGTATAGAGATCGTGCATATCCTTTCCTAAGATATCTCATGCATATCTCTAACTCTAACTAACTTCTGCATAAGCAGACTTAACTATTACATAACCAGTACTAACTTATAATGAACTACCAGTACTAACTATGCTAACTCTTCTACCAGTACTAACAAGTGTACTGGCAAAACTAACTATATAACAAACAGAATTAAGTCTTGTATACATAATTCCTACAATATATTTTCTTTGAAGTTCATGAGCAGCACTAAATCCAGCTGAGAAGTATTAACAAAAACATAAGCAGCAGTAATCCAAACAGCATAAAGAAGACTTTTAATCCCAACAATCCTCCCCTAAACTTGATATTCTTATTCAAAATCATCAAATTTCTTCATTTAAAGCTTCATCAACACCAGGAGGATGCTTCCAAACACTTCTTTACTTCTTAAGCTGTTTTATGATGAGTTTAAGAAGCTGATAAGCCATTTCACTTTCATAATCAATATTAAGCTTCTTTTTTAACATCATTAAAAG
>BQNB010185571.1:0-12205 GCA_026074375.1 Tanacetum coccineum
TCTAGCTTTCAAGCAAAATGGTTTAAAAAATTATCTTAGGTTTTTATAAAACTTAAGGTATAAAGATTATTAATTAATTAATAACAGAAAATAAAAAAAAATATTTTTTTTTGGCCTGAGACTTAAAATCCGAATTTTATAAAAAAAGAAAAAAGAAAAAGGAGTTTGACTTGGGAACAAATTGTAAAAAAAGAATTATCTAAAATCTATTAGTGGGCTATAAATACAAATCAAAGATCCCAAAACCCTCCCCTAATACCAGTCGACCGAATTCAAGAGAGGAAAAAGAGGAAAAGAATTTAGGGTTCTTTTCTAAGGTAAATTTTCTAATTTATGTTCAATTCTAATTATAAATTTTCAATTCTTGTTATATGCTAATTAATAATACATGTAATAATTAATATGATGGATTATGGTTCATGTAAGATCTGTAAATTTAGGGTTTTTATCTTTTAAAATCGTTTTTATATTGTTAATGAAGTTAATCATGTGTAATTAGGGTTTTAGGGTTAGTAATTTCGGAGTTAAATTGTTGGCAGTTTAGAAGGGTAATCTTGCGAGAGTCATAACTTGATCATCCGAATAGCTTTTAATGATTTTCAAAAGCCTAAAATTATCTACAAAGAGTCTACTTTCAAACTCCATAGGTTTCATGAATTAAAAGTGAGTGGAAGGTATTTAAATATTTCAAACAAGATTCGTTGTCAAGGCTGAGTTTTTATGTCAGATTTAGGTCAAGTTGTGAGAAGTAAAAATCATATTTAAATTTGAATTAGACTTAGCCCTTCAACATTAGTTAATTTGTATATCTATATTAAAGATCTCTCAAAGGAAATTAATTAATTCAAAGTCTAATTATGATTTTTGAGCCTAAACTTTTTAGTACGCAATCAGACCCGAATTGAGACTGTTTTGGAGTTTGATTTTCTTAGGAGTACTTGTGTATGTAATTGACACTTGGGAGTCTCAAGGTAGTTAATATACTCATTAATTAACATAGGTAATTTTTGGTTTGAATTATGAAGGTCATTTAGTTAAGGTTTTGAGTGCGATAAGTCACGTTAAAATTCTGCAGTTTGGCACGAATGGTGACTAGCTAGTGAAACTTGTTAAGTAAAGTGGTTTAAGCTGGGTATGGAGTCAAGGTGACCCATGGGGTTAATAGAACATCTTAGATATCCATCATATGAATGTTACATGTATATTAAGCTTTCTGCTTAATAGCGTGTAACATGAATTATTCTTGTTGCGTAGATTTGTGATTGTCATTTGTGAAGCCTTGTTGGAAGCTTTTGGGAACTTAAGCATTAGGTAAGTTTCATAGTCCCACTTTTACTTCGTTTTAAACTTGGAATGGAAATGATACTAGTATGAAAATGTTTTAATTACTATGATAATGTGTTTAAAGTGATGCATGGACTTTATGTGGCTATTATATGTTATGTGCTACATGTTTGTGATGTGATACGCTCCATGGCTTAGCGATCAATTAGAGTGGGTTTTGTGGTATGCTCCATGGCTTAGTGATCAATTGGAGTGGATTTGTGGTATGCTCCTTGGCTTAGTGATCAATTGGAGTAGTTCTGCGATAGATACATCTCGTAATCGTGTGAATGGTATTGGTTTGGATTAGATTTGATTTGGTTTACATGATAGCTTATATGGTAGTTCATTTATTGTCATGCAGTGTTTTCAATTATTACAGTAATGATTTAATTGGATTTAAAGGTTTGTTTTGTGTGTCTTAAACCTATGACTCTCACCAACCATTGTGTTGACGTATTTAAGCATCATTTTCAGGTGAGCTTCATGAGAATATTAGGGTTAAGAGAAGTGGCTAGCACGACCGCTAGGATTGCATTGGAGTTCACTCCTAAGTTTGTTTATGTTTGTTGCACGGGTTTTGTCGAATGTTATTTGGTTTTATTAGGTTCGTGAGTTATTGTTCTTATATTGGTGAGACCCTTTTTCATTAATACATGATGTCGTTCTTTTGGTTTTTGGTATTGTAATGACACATTGTGTCTTTATTCCTTAGTTATGCATTTAGTGTTTCTCTATTGTTGACACCATTGTGTTGTGATGATATCCATGATGTTACGCCTCGTGTTTCTGCCTCGGCGAGGTGTGACAGATTGGTATCAGAGCCTATGGTTATAGAGAACTAGGTGGTTGAGCCTAGACTATAGCTTAAGGGTCCCTCATATAGTTGCATTTTAGGGCATAAGTGTTTGTGTACGTATATACCGTATGTTTCCGCTACCTAAAAGCTTTGAATTTCTTTCTATTTTAAATTACTACTATATAATATGAAATATATACTTTTTCATTATGGGGATCTAATAATTCTATAACCTTTGATTTTATTTAGTATGTATTCTCCTACCCCTAGGAGATATCGTTGGGAGATTGTTTACCTCACTGAACCCGCGGAGTTGGGTGACTTTTGAGAGAGAAAATTCAAACCCAAGCGAGGCCCAACGTAAGTTTATTTCGTTTTCTACCTTGATGCTTTGCTATAATCGAGGATAGCTTTTATATTTTAGGTCACGATGTGACTTCTGTTTCGTTTGGTCGATTGGGATTTTATGGTTCGTTAGATAAATTATCATGTTTGAGTTATATTTAGATTATTATTAAGTGTTATGTGGTAGATGTGTGTTATCATTGAGATGTGTGGTCTTGGAAGTAAGTATACGTGTGAAAAAGGTGTAATTATAATTATGGCCGCGAACATAATTATAAAGGCAACACACACGTAGACTTGTAACTTTGATTGCGTTGATCATTGTTGCTTGTATGTATTATGTAAGGATGTAAGTCTGGAGGTGTAGATAGTAGTGTAGATGTGATGTGAGATCCTGTTGAGGATGGTTGTGTGGTTAGAGAATTCCTCTCTTAATCGATTGGGCGATTATATTAGGTTGAGTTGCGTAGATGGTAAGGTTCCCTTTCATCTATGTTTGCAGATACATCAGATACATGTTGGCATTGTCGTCGCGATTCTTAAGTTGGTTCATTACGCTCAATTTTCGTTGAGATATCCAAAGATTGTGTTGTATATTTAGGGTGTTTCATAGAACTCTATAGTTCTTCGTTTGGCGTTTTGCTTGTTTTTCTCTTTGGTCTAAAGGTGTCGATAATTTTTGGTTTGGTTTTAAGACCATTTGTTATGGAAATAGTCCTTATGTTTCGTGTAGTTGCAAGAGTTCTTGTCGTGTTCGTTTTCAAGTAAATTAATATTCTGGTATTGGAATTCTTAAGGTATTTTGGGAGTCTATTTTGCTATCATGATGTTTTTTTTGTTGTGAGTCATAAATTCCATTTGAAAGTAAGTTTGTTGTAGTCGATACCATATTGTTTAGGTGTTAAAAACACTTCTTTTTAAAAAAAATTATATAAATAAAATGCAACACATTTTTTTAATCATCTTTTGATTTCTTTTATGAAAACCATAATTAAAATAAGTTTATGAAAAATTTCTTTCAATTTATTTATACACTTAAAATTATTTGGCAATTATTAACTAAGGTGATTCTAATTGTTTAAATGAATGGTATAGGTTATGAGGGAACAGTTTTTCTTTGGTATAAAATCAGTTTTGGTACAAAGGTTCTTAATCTTTTAATTAATGGGTCGTGGTACGTGGTATTGTTCGTTGGGTGTTTCTAGCGCCGTTGATGCGTTTGTTAGGTCTGAGGTTCGTTCGTATGTCGATGGTTATATTCGGTTGTTTCTTCTTTTGGGAATGTGTGATTTATTGTGAGTCCATACCAACAATTGGTGCATGTGATTTATGAAGTTTGGTATTTCTTTATGGCGTGGTTCTAGATTTGATGGTAGGTTTTACCCTCTGTCGGTGTGAATGGCGATTTGTACTTGGAATTAGTACAAGGAGCGACGCCGATTTGTGAAGGCTCGTGTCATTTGACGTCTTTGAGAGGCACGAGTTGTTGGAATGATTGCAAGAGTTACAAGGTGAGGGTTGGTTCGAATGGTAACTCGTTTGTGGGTAAGGTTTTATTTGCTTTAAATTTTTACTTTGGTAGCAACCTATCAAACGAAAGAAAGAAAGAAGAATAAAGAAAGAAAGGAGAAAGTAGAAATGAAAGGTGGCTAGTTTGGAATGTGCATAGATTATCTCAAGAAGAGTGAGATAGAAAATTCGTATGTGATGTCACCAAAGGAGGGTGTACAAGGATGACGTAGTTAAGAATATTTTTAGGATGCGTAATAGAGACGTTGAAGTTTGCGGCTATGCCTTTTGGGCTAACCAATACACCAACGGTTTTCATGGAGTTAATGAGCAAGGTGTGCATGGATGTATATAGACAAGCTAGTTAACGTATATATACCGAAGACATTTAAACCGACCCGAAGTCTAAAGAGAAGCATGAATCGCACTTAAAGAATGACCGTTGGGCTGCTAAAGGAAGAGAAGGCGTACATGAATTTTTCCAACAACATAGAAGGGAAGCCAAGAGGAAGCTATCTAGAGGAGGAAGGAATCAAATAGGTTTGGAAGTATACTTAGTCGAAGAAAGAGGGAGATTGCTTGTACGTTGCGACATCTGAAGGTTCTTATGAAGGATTACATGACTAACGTGGGTTCGGTTTTGGCCCTCTAATACGAGAGCATTAAGTGGATCGAAGAGTGGAGAGTGATCTATACAAATCATAAACGTTTCCACACACTTTCGAATCTCTGAAGGATTAAACATGTGGCAGAGTCAGATGGATAGTTGAGAGTTATTTAATTGAGTACGGTTGCGAGGCCAAAGTACCATCTGGGAAAGGGATATGTAGTGTTGAATGTGGGAGTAGGAAAAAAGTGTGAAGCCAAGAATAAGTTCTAGATTGGACGTATGACGCTTCAAGCTTAAGACCGAGAAAGGATGTTGGGTTATAAGTAAGACGTCAAAGCAAAAGAACGGTCTAATGGAGAGGGTTGCGTGGCTTGGAACCAACGAAGTGTGAAAAGAGATGGAGAGATGGTTCATATTGGTTAGACAAGGTTCGGATCTCCAGTTGGAGAGATGTAAGGACCTTGGCTATGGAAGAGGCTTATACAATAAAGTATCCTATCCATCCTGGAGCGGATGCGACTTAGTGTTGTCTTAGGTTTTCAAATTGGTTGTTGAGTATGAAGAAGAACATAGCTAGTTACGGTTAGTAAGTATTCACGTTGTGCAAGAAACGGAACAAGTTTGAGTAAAAAGGGGTCTTCAGATTGTTGCTACGACATAATAATTACCCGAGTGGAAGTGGAAAAAGATACTATGGATGTTATTGCTAAGATACCAAGTTAGAAGGTAGTGGATACGCTGCGATTGGGTGTAGTCAATGGATCATGACTAGTCACCTCATTTTCTAGCTATGCTTAGGGGACGTGTATGATGGTGGATGTTAGAGGTTGTTGGGATACTTACTTTCGTTGAGATGAGTTTGTCCTAAGGTGGGGATTATATTTTTTTCTTCGGGGTTATGAGATGTGCTTCACTTATGTGAATTGCGTGGAAGGAATGTTAGGTTACTGTTTTCCATGGGAAAGTAAATAGAGACTGCGAGATTGGATTGAACCGATTTGGTTCAAGGATTAGCTAGTTATGAGGATTAAATGTTAGATTGAGGCTGGTAATTAAGTGTTACTATGAGTTATTAGTTTGAAGGATGTTTTGATAAGGTATGGTAATTGTTACCAAGGTTAAGTAGGTCCTTTGATGTATCTTTGAAAGGATTAGCCGTTTATGATTACCTAAAATGAGTTGAGGATGTTGTGCATGACACGGTTTGCATGTCCAAATTTGAAGTATTTGGTTAAATGCGCGTTTTCACTGTGCTTTAGAGGTAATTAAAGTAGGCCAAAACTTGGTTTTGCTATAAGTAAATTGTAGAAATTATTGTTCATGGAGTTAACGATTTGATTGGGACTCGAAGGGAGGTATTTATAGTTTTAGTAAACTGTGTATCCACACTTGTTATTGAGCAAGGAATATTGGGAGTTTTGTTTAGTGTTGGGTATGTTGGTTTCTTGTAGACCTTAGTATGCCCTTAGATGTGTTTGTGATTTTGGTTAAAGTTATTTTATGAATAAACTGAATTCGAGCAATTCTTTAATAACGTTGGACTGTTAAACACTTATAACTTGGTTCTAGATAGTTCTTGTTTGAGGAGTTAATGCGAGTCGGGGGGGAAATGAGTTGTGAACAGCTTCAGGTTTTTAACGAGTTTCTTTTGATGACGGGCGAGGTTCAGGTAGTCATATTTTTCTTTTCGTGTTGTGTTGTTGTGTTGCTAATTGCACCCTTATGAGGGTAAGCAAAGTCATTAGCAGTTGGATTCCAGATTGTAGAACAGTTCGGATGAGATTAAGGTTTGACAAAGACTTTTGTTTTGTCAAGGAAACGTGATGTTGTGGACGACGGAGGTCATGGTATAAACATAGTGTGATAGCATTAGTGAAAGTTCGTTGGGAATTCGGAAGCGTGGTCCTGTGCTTACTGGCAGATCGCTAGGATTATATGAGGTTCTAAGGGTCTCTCAATTGTTTGTCGATAGTGCCTTAATGCTCGAGTAGTTAAATCTCGGGACGAGATTTTCTCATGGCTGCGGGGATACTGTGTCAACCGTGGCTTGGAGAGGCTTGGTCAACCGTTGTGTTGACATAAAATATCTGTTCTATAAGTAGGGTTGTATGGTTATATGCGATTATATGTATTTATGTGGTTTGTATGTGTTTATGAAGGTATTGGTATTCAATCTATTGGGTGTGACTTCATCTCAATGAGATTGGTTTGATGGTGATGAAGTCTCTCGTTGAGTTCATTTCGTTCACTTTTGAGTGACGGGGAAATGATTATTGAGATTTGAGCATTTCCATGTTAATTGTGTAAGTAATTATACGTATACGTATTTTTGTGTTAGTAATTTAAGATATAAGTTTAAGTTTTAGAGGTTAAGTTAAGAGAAATGAGTTAATTTGATGGAGAAATTTCATTTTAATCACTTATAGTGATAATGAAATTGATTGGGTATTTCGAGAGAATTGTTTTCGTTAATATGAGGATGTCTAGGTGATGGATTAAAATGGGAAGCGTGTCATTTGTGAAAGAAATGAGTTGTTAAAATAAGAGAGTTTTTGGTAAACTTTCCATATATAGAAAGTGAATTTGAAAATGAAAAGTTATTTTTAGAAAGTTTGTTAGTTTTCAAGCTCAAACTGAGTTTTTAACAAATTAGCTTAGGTTTTATAAAACTTAAGGTATAAAGATAATTAATTAATTAAATAAAGAATAAAAAATTTTTTTTTAGGCATGAATAGTAAAATCCAAAAATTAGAAAAGAAAAAAAAGAGTTTGATTGGAAAATCCATATTGTAATTAGATTTATCTGGGATTCCTTGTGGCCTATAAATACACAAATAATCCCTAACACACATTCCCACTCATTATTTTGGCCGATCAAGGGAAGAAGAAAAAAAAAAAGATTGGGTGTTCTTTGTTAGGTAAATTTTCTAATCTTGTTCAATTCTAGTTTTAATTTTTTAATTCTAGTAATCCAACATGATGGATTAGGGTTATAAATTAAGAGTTATAAATTAGGATTTATAAATTAGGGTTCTTAGGTTTCTGGAAGTTTATGATGTATAGGTCATGTTTGATCATTAGTTTAATTGTTTACATGATTGGGATTGTCGGTTAGGGTTTTTTATTATTTTTCTTTTTTTGAGGGATAGTCGTTTTTAAATTTTTTTTTCACTGCAGAAATTTAGTCAGACTTGTAGAGGTCATAACTCGGTCTTAAAAGATCAAATAAATAATTTACAACATACTGGAGTTAACCTCAGAGAGTCTACTTTCCAGAAAAGTTGGACTCGTAAGTTTTTATGGTCAGGAAGTTGGTCAAAAGGGTGTTACAAAATCAGTGTGTAAAACAGTGACGCGATTCAGTTTTCGGTTTTGATATCTTCTACATAATACTTGACATCTAGTTAGAGGCTCCTAAATTCATGTGGAAGTTAGTTTTATTGTGTGTGTCCCTGAATTTTTTCTAATGGTCATGTAGAGGTCTAAGTTGGTTAAACTATTGTCCTACTTTTAGAAAGGTCAGATTCTGGACGAAATTTGGACACATTGGATAAAAAGAAATTTCTCTATAGGGTATTGTAAAAGGGTAAGGACTTTGCGAGAGCTGGGAGTTTCATAAGACATGTATGTAGCATGGTGAATTTTGGTTTGAATTATTGAAGTGTTTAAGTGGTACGTTTAGGGTGTGTAAGCGAGTATAAAATTCTGCTCAAAACCAGAAAGTTTAAAGTGTAGTATTAAAATATAATTGGCATATGTAAGAGTTGAAAAGGGTAGATCGAGTATAGGAACCTATGATGTAAGTTTAGATGTTCCATCATAGTTGAGGTTAACATCATTTTGGGTTGAATACCCTAATTGGTGGTAACTTATTGTGTGCTTAATTGTTTAGATTGTCAGTGAAGTATCTGTGAAGCTTTTGTGGGAACTTGTGGAAAGCTAAGCGTCAGGTGAGTTTCATAATCCCTCTTTTTAATGTTTTTACATTGGGATGGAAGTGATGCAAAGATGTTTTGAATGTGTTTAATCGCTGCGATTATTTGGTTTTACTTGAGGCATGAACGTTTATGTGGTTATTATACGTGGTATGCTTAATGTTGTTATGATTTCTGTATGATTCCGTTAGAGGGTAGTGCTTCTACTTATTCCAAATCTAATTGGAGGATTGAGATAAGATCCCATTTCTGTGTGATTCCGGTTGGAGGGTAGTGACTCTACTCATTCCAAATCTAACTGGAGGGTTGAAATAATACTCCATTCTGTGTGATTCCGATCGGAGGGTAATGGATTACCCTAGGTTTGTTATGTGGATCGTGGGCACGTTCCGTCCCGTTATGATTGATTGTGAATGGTTTGAGAGCCTATGTGATAACTAGCTTAAATTGTTCTGCCATGATAATCGTAGCAAAATTATTTTAATTAAAGGTTTATTTGGTGTCCTAAACCTATGACTCTCACCAACCATTGTGTTAACGTATTTTAGCATCATTTTCAGGTGAGCATCATGAGGTTAGGAGAAGTGGCTAGAGAGAGAATGCTAGGGTTGCATGGGAGTTCGCTCCTAAAATTGTTATATTTTTTGCATGAATCTTTGTTGAATGCTTTGGTTTTTATTAGGATTGTGGATTTGTTATTCTTGTATTGGTGAGACCCCTTTTCATTAATACAAGATGTTTTTTTGGTTTTCATCATTTTCATGGGACACTTTGTGTCTTTTGACTCAGTTATGCATTTTTATTTCTCCTATTGTTGACACCATTGTGTTGTGATGATATCCATTCTTGTTTACGCCCCGCGTTTCCGCCTTGGTGGGGTATGACACTAGCGCCAAGATCGGCCAAGGCTAAGCACTCATCCATTCCAGGGAAATCACACGGTATGAGAAATTTTCCGGGTCTCTCTAAGTTTTTCGGGTATTGTTGGATAAAAGCCGTGCAATGCTCTTTTTAAAGGTGTTCTAGCATTTGACCTTTAATTTTTCTTTGTTTCCAATTTAAGGATTTAAGGTCGTGAGGCAATTTTTGGCTTAAGATATCCAAAGCATCCGTGAGGCTAATTTCGAAACTCAAATCTTTAAAGATTTCATAGAATTTCTCAATTTGGTCGTTAGCTTTTTCACGGCGCCTTTCATCATTACGCCTCGAAGGATACGGAATTGACGGTTTCTGGTTAGGCATCGGGTGCACAATGCGAGCAAACACGGTCAAGATACTTAGTAACTTGGGGGTTGTATTCTGGACAACCGAAGGTTGGAAGTCTTTGGTACTTCCGTTGTTAGTAGGTTCGGCACCGTTGTCCTTTGTCTCCTCGGTTCAACCGTTTTTCACTACTTTAGGAGGAGAAGAAGTAGTATGGGTCCTTGATAAAACACCGCTTCGGGTGGTAATACCCTTCAAATCTACCTTCGGGTTAGTAATGGTATTACTAAGGAGTGTACCCGAGCCCGAAGTAGAAGCGGTATTGGAATTCATGAACTTGGTAAGCAAATCGGTTAAATTGGTCATTTGATTTTGCATGTTTTGGGTTTGGTTTTGCATATTTTCTCAAATGACCGCGCTCATTAGATTTGATGTAGTTTTGAAAATCATCTTCAACCACAGCCTTGTGTTTGCGGAGCCGGAGCTTGGTAAGGTGGAGCTTGGTGAATCGGGGGTTGATTAATCGAAGGTCGATAAATTTGGCTTTGGTTGTAATTAGTCCCTAGTTTTGGTTGTAACGGTTTTGGTTATTTCCTTGGTTTTGTTGGACGGGAGGAAAACCGGGAGGTCGAATTTGATTAGCATTCGAGGCCTCGGTAACCGGGATATTCTTGATTGATAATACGTTGCTACGGAACTGGGAAAATACTCCTTGAATATTGTCACGATAAAGTTTGCCATCGGTGCGGGACCAATTTCGGTAAGACTGAGCACACCGCTAAGTAACACAACTTTCTTGAACGCTTTTATGGTAGCGGCGCTTGTGGTTTGGTTTTTCTTATCGTGAAAGAGTAACAAGCTTTCCACATATCTTTAAGTTCGGAAACATCGAGAGAAATATCCGGGGGTAGAACTGTCGAACTCACTTTCGCCAAAACCGGTTTTTGTTACGTGAATTACGAATTGGATTTGCCTCTCAATGATTCTTAGGCTATCCGAGGCTTTTATCCAAAAAGTACCACCCGCGGCGGAATTCAACGACTCTTGATCATTAGAGTTCAATGCATTATAGAAAAGTATCGAGTTGATGTAACTCGAAAATCCATGTTGTGGGCATGCACGAGAAGATCATTGAAATCTGGTCTCATGCTCCATAAAAAGTTTCATCATTCGTGTTGAAAATCTCGTGATCTTCATTTTCGAAGATTTGTTGTTTTGGAAAGGAGGGAAAAATTTGTTGATGAATTTCGAAAAAGATCATCCTATGTGAAATCGATCGAGGGGGTTCTTTTTTTCAAGCAAAATCCGGGCTGGCCCCCCCCGTCACCCTCGAGGGAAAATGGGGAAAAGCATTAAGCTTTACCGACTTACTCGGGACATTGGGAACTTCAATCGCTAGAAGTGATGTTGTTGAAAATAAGGATGTGAGCATTGAGGGTCTTCTTTGACATGTACCGAAAAAATGTTTGTTTTGAACGAGGGTAAGACCTAACCCGTGCTTTAACTCAAAGTTGTCGCGGTTGATCTCCGGGAATAAACTATGGCATGCTTGTAACAACGGTGGGGCTTAGAAGCAATTGAGCCATTAGTACGATTTAATCGTTCTCCTCCATCGTAACTACGAGAGGAGCTTGATTTTCAATTGGTTCCACAAGATTGAATGGTTCAACAAAAGTCGGGTTGACTTGTTGTTGACGGTTAGAATAACGAGATTGAGAACGAGTGCGCATGCACTAAAATGTAAAAAGAAAATTTATACTATATTTTTTTATATTTTTTTTGTTTTTGTTTTTTCAACAATGTATTCACAATATATTTTAATAACGGACAATGAGATAAGACACTTAAACCTAATAATCAACTCGCTTCTCGGTAACTCTCTAAAAGAAAAACGCACAAAGGAGTTTGTTTAACTTTCAAAGTTGAGCCGTACCTCGCGAGAGACATAAAAGGTAAGTTTGTGATTTTTATTTCTTTTTATGGACAATGTTTTTAATTTTTTTTAATTTTTTCAATTTTTTCTCTTTATTTATATATATTTTTTATATTATATATACTAATAAAAGAAATGAAAAATGTTTTTGTATTTTTTTATAAGAAAATAAGCAAAACAACTTCACACGGAAGGATCTTCAAACACAAATTGTCAAACGCCTTCAACAATCGTAAACAATCCTCCCCGGCAGCGGCGCCAAAAATTGATTAATTCTGATCACACCTTTTAAAGTATATATATAAATATAAAATATACTTATAAATATATAAATAAGAGGATAAGAATCAAGAAATCTCAATTATAGTAAACCGGGAGTATGATTCCCGGGTCGTTATCCCCAACGAGGATTACAATTGAAAGTCGAGAGTCGTTTTGAGAATCGATGCTTGAATGGAACAAGATTACGATTGGTTATCTAAAACTGCGGGAAAATTAAGGCAAAAACTTAAAAACAATTAAGGTAAGACAAATTTTAACTAAAAACG